>VXBN01013507.1:6645-30382 GCA_013397395.1 Sinosuthora webbiana
TATTATATATTATATATTATATATTATATATTATATATATAAACAGAGAGAGGGAGAGAGAGAATATAACTGGCATTATAACTTTTTCATGAACATTAATAGAAGATCATAAAACCCAAAAGATGTAGGTCCTGGCTCACAATACCAGCCCAGTTTTTATATCCCAAACATCATGGAGTTGTGCAGAGCCAATTATCAGACACAGGGCAAAATGAAGGGTTATGTGAAATTTTACATTCTCGGAAGCCAAAGTATCATAATTTATTTTTTTTAATATGTTGTTATTAAATATCTTAACTGAGTTCTCAGAGGTGTAAACCAGGAAAACATTGATGCCCAGCCACCATTCTAGGGAATGAATGCAACAATTTCCCTGCACCCTCCTGTGTCCAGAAAGCAAACTGAGAAAGGAGTTTGAACTCAGATGTCTCCTGAAAAGGACATTTCAGAGAGAATTCAGCAAAATGGCAATGCAAGCCCCAAAAGAGCAAAAGACTTCCTAAATTCCAGAATCTGTCCCTCATATTTATATTCAGCTCACTGCTCCAGCACAGGTTTTTTTTTAATCTGTTCCTTAGACTTTCACTGAGACAATTCATAATTGTTAACATAACTGCCTAAAGCCTTTTAGGTGTAAATCAGTAAGCAATGAAGTGAGGTGGAAAAGCAGCTTCCCTGCAACAGATGCGTGCTTGAAAATGAGGTGATAATAGGTAAAAAGGTATTAGGAAGACTAATGACATACAATAACAAGCCTGTCTAATTGTGAAGATTTAATTAAAGCAGAGCTGCTGTGATGCTGATGCAGTTGTTAAGAGACTGGATTTCTGTGTCAGACCAAGATGCTGTTTCAGAACAATAAAATCTAGACCTTTCAAAAAACCTTTAAAAAGGTCCAGCATGTCATAAAAATGTTTTAATCTACGTGTTTACTTTGGGTTGAAGTGGAGTTGAGAAAAAAAAAAAAAAGGTATTTCTGAGGTGCTTCAGCAGCACATTATTTGTTAAATCCTTGCCATTCTGCAACGCATTTATCATCTGAAAATTTTGTAAACAAGATCGCGTGAAGGATGAAAAAGCTGGATGAGTGACAACCCGCAAAACACACAGCAACATCTTATTATAAGGTTAGGTGGCTTGTAACAACTCCAAAGGTGCTCTCAGCTCTTTCTCACTGAATTATATTTGCAACTGTAGCTGGCACCATATGTTATTTGGCATTAGCCAAGATGTGTTAGACACCAGAACCAGATTTCTGAGAGAGAAATGGAGAGAGCAGAATTCTCCTGAGGCTCCTTGAACCATCAGTGAAAACCTAAAAACTCCTTGCAATAATTCCTAATGATTGAGAGCAGGGCCCACGGGGAAGGGTCAGGAGAGTCAGCTCTATGAAGAGCAGCTGAGGGAGCTGGGAAAGGGGCTGGAGAGTCAGTCCTTTGAGGAATGGCTGAGGAAGCTGGAAAAGGGGCTGAGCCTGGAGAAAAGGAGGTTCAGGGGGGATCTCGTGGCTCTGCACAAGTCCCTGACAGGAGGGGACAGCCGGGGGGGTCGGGCTCTGCTCCCAGGGAACAGGGACAGGAGGAGAGGGAACGGCCTCAGGCTGGGCCAGGGGAGGCTCAGCTTGGACAGCAGCAGGAATTTTTTTCATTACAAAGGTTGTCAGACCTTGGAAGGAGCTGCCCAGGGAGGTTTGGAGTGCCCATCCCTGGAGGTGTCCAAGGAAGGGCTGGAGGTGGCACTCAGAGCTCTGGGCTGGGGACAAGGTGGGGATGGGGCACAGCTGGGACTCGATGCTCTGAGAGGTCTTTTCCAACCTTAATGATTTTGTGATTCTATTCTATGATGTTATCTTAGGAAACCCTGGTCTAGAAACTGAGGTAGATGATAAGAATTCCTCATTATTCCTCCTTTTAGCCCAGTCCCAAGGTCCAATCTTCCCTGGGGGGCTCATATATAAGACATGGGGTTGGAAGGAGAGATAAATGGCTGACCTCAATCCCCAGAAGTTTTTGCTTGAAATCTTGTATCCAACTCACACAAAGCCTTTTTCTTGTATCTGCTGTCACCTTGGTATGCCTGTCCTTTGTGTCTGCTCCAGGGATTGTGCTTTCTCCTTTTTACCCCCTTTTTCCTTGGTTTCCTCTTCATGCTGAGCTGAGTAACTGCTGTGCTCAAGGAGCTCAGTCAGCATCTCTCTTTGGGAAGTGTTAAAACATGCAAGATACACTTCCTGGGACTCAGAAGTCCTAACATGACCCTTTCCTTCCCCTCCACCCATTTCCTTAACCACAGGGAGTCAATTTTTGCACCCTGTCCAAGCCCATCAATACCATTGTGCCATAGGGGATCTTGCCTGCCAATCAAATCCATGCCTAAGATTGTTCTGAAAAGTGGGGTAATGCAGGAACAACTGACACAGGCAGCTCTGCACTGCTCCACAGCAGGAGACACCAATACTTGGTCAAAAGAAAAAAAATCTCACACCATCTGCACTGACTGGTGTCTGAAGAGAGAACACAGAGCAGCCCACCACATCCTTTCCTCTGTTTCATGCTCTTATAAATTACATGTTCATCTTGAGAGTTTCTCCACAGGTGGAACTACCAGAAAAAAATATGGGAAGGAGGCAGAATCTTGGGGAACAACAGGTGTGTGCTCACAATCCTGCTATTCACTTTGTAAGGCAGGGACACTTTTCTCTGCCTTGTTTTGCAGTATTTCATTGAATGGCTCAGAAACTTGGAGGACAAAATAGGGCTTTATAAAAACATCTCTGAGGGACTGGTTAATGTATCCCAAATTCAATTACCCTAGAGATAATATAAATTTTATCGTTGTCTAGTTCAAATTAGGCAAAATTCAAGTTGAAGGAAATAATTTCCCTTGTCCCTCTACAAAACAGCAGAAAAAATTAACAGCAGATGGTTTGAAAATTATTAGTCATTTCAATAGTCATTCAAAGTCTATTTTAATCCTTTCACATATGATTTTCATTGTTTTTCCTTCCACTCACAGTTACATCTTTCCTAGTTATTTCTGCATTTCCCATTCCAGCCAATACACAGAACTGAACATATGACCATGGTCCTGACTTGTACAGAGGGTTTGGTTCAGGTATTTTGCCATGAAAATAATATTTATAGCCAAGGAGGGAAAGGGACAAACACAACATTTTACTTAGGCCAGATAAGTAATTCAAAAGTGTGTTTCTGTATTTGGAATAACAGGCTTAAGATAGCAGCCTAGAGATAATGGGATTCATGCCTCCTAACCAGGGATGTTTCCAGTGATTCCTCCCCAACAAATGGGTTTGTTATTTTCTGTTTACGTTGTGTTTTGTATTAATTGATCCTCCACATTAGAAAGAACATCTCCCCAAGGTTTCCTCCATTTTCAGCTTGTCAAACGTTGTTCTGCTTTCACGCACACTCTCCTCACTCCTTCAACACTTTACACCAGGCCTGTACATCCCAATTTATTCCAGCTCTGTGTAATGTTAAAACATCTTGTTTTCAGCATCAGTAATGATATCTCCAAGGAGAACATGATTTAAAGGCTGTTTTGTGCATGAAAAGATTGTGCAAATTAAGTTTCATGAGTCTCAGAAAAGCGGAATTAGTTTTCAACAGTTGAATTAAACAGAAATTACAAAAAGGAGTCCTTAATTGCTCATGTTTTACAAAAATTTTCGTCTTGCACTGCTTAGTGTCTTTTAAACATGTACACTCCAAAGCTGAATTAAATCTCAATGTATTCACACTCAAACTTTCTTTCTCCATCCCACTTTCCTCCTTTTCAGCTCACTAGTTCTTCTGGAAATGGGTCTGAGACCTTTCAAAATCAAAAATACAGTTGAAAGTACTGGAAGTCATCAAAACTCCCAGAAGACATCACTGGCAAACAATGAATCCAGAAAGGGCTGGCAGATTCACAAAGACTTTACAACTTATTTGATGTCTGAGGGCACCAAACTCCAGGACATCTCTAATGGGAAGCAAATTTTTTACTCCCCTAAGATTCGAGGAGGAAAGTCGGGCAGGATTTGATTAAACCAAAGGAGAGCAGGGAACTCTTAGAAAACTGGGTTTACCTCTGTTGCATTGGCAGAAGGAAGATGTCTTTTTAAAAAAGCAGTTCTCCTTACAGGTAAAACCAAAATGGAATTTAAAATTTCAAAGAGAATTCAGAATGGAAGTAGAAACCTTTCTCTTTCAGAAGACTGAAAAAAAGATGCTTGACACTTTACTTCCCTCTTCCAAATGTAAATGACCCTGTTTCCAGGAAAAGAAAGGACATAATCACCCCAGCACAATGTGCAACACCCTCACCACAGGAGCTGTTAAAAAAGCAGAAGAGCTCTTTGATACAACCACAAAATGAAATGATGAAACAACTGAAATAGTTCTTCTGTGAAAATATAGACATCCTATCTATCTCAGACAACACTGCCATGTGGAAAATGGAAAGTCAGAATTAGGTAGATGGAAACAAATCTGGAGATGGAGAAAAATGAGAGATGCAAAATAAGTTAACAGAGAAATTGCAGACTTACAGTTGTATCTTTTTTGTTGTTGGGGTCTTTTTTTTGTTTTGCTTTGGTTTGGTTTTTGTTTGGTTATTTTGGTTTGGCTTGGTTTTTAGTTGTTCTTGTTGGGTTTTTTTGGGTTTTTTTTTGTTGTTGTGTGAAACAAACTACTTGGTTTTATCAATGGATAATTTTCCCAACAAAGCTTTTATCAAATTTGCCCAACCACAACTGTTACCAAATTTGCTCCAACTGCATTCTTCATCTGTTAAACAAGTGGCACACACAGGATGTGCTTGTACTGACAATGACTTCTATTTGCAAGGTAGAATCAGGGCCTCATTGATATAAATGAGTAAACTCACAGTAAATTTAGAAGGATGTCTTCACCCAAAGTTTCACTGTTTCTCAGCATTCAGCTGTAGTTAAGCCAATTCAGGAAGAAATTCTTTATGGGAAAGTTTGTCAGGAAGTGAAGTCATCACTCCTGGAGGTCAGTCAAAGATGATCTTTCAGGTGTTTTCCAACCTGGATGATTCTGTCATTCCATCATGGCTTCATCCTCCAAATTTCTATGTGGATGAGTGACTGTACTTGCTGTGAGATCTCTCACAGATAAATAAAAATCCCATTTGTAGGGCTTGAAACCAGTAGGCAAAATTCACCTTGGGACAGCACTGCCATGGTAGGAAACCATCCTACAACTTGTATTAACCTGTGAGCTCTGCAGTCTTAGAGCCTCATCTGATGCTTGACCCGAGAGAGGGCTCTGATCCAAAGGGCAGCCCTGGTGTAAAAACAAAATTATTGTGTGCAGAAAATGCAATGGAGGAGAGAAATCTCTGCGTGCTTTCACAGCCTCCAGTTCTGCCTCTGGGACAGAATCACTTGGGATCTTTGCCAAGTGACCAACCAAAGGCAAAATGCAAGTTTAGACCCCTGTGAGATTCATGGATGGCCCACGCCTTAGCAAAGTCTGGGTACTTTTTAATTTGGCCACATTAGACATAACTCATTAAATCATTGCTGCCTGCAGAAAAATGGCCTTTTATTTCTGTTGATGTCAGTGCTTTGGGTTTGTTTTCCTTCTTCCAGCTGAATTGTGAATCATCTCTTTTAATTCACAAGACATGACTATGGTAACATTTATTGCTCTTGTAGTTTATCAATAAATGAAACTTTGGACCAGCCTTGATCTGTTATTAATTTCTGCTCATTCTTAAAGGACTGGAATCAGAATAGAGACTCCAATATATAAAAACTCTACTTATAAAGATACAAGATGCATTGAAGCTCATAAACAATGTCTAATTTTCTTTCACATTGTTTTATGTACTGGTGACTACACTGTAGTTACTGAATAAAATCCAGGGATGAAAAGAAAATAATTTATTGCCAAGTATAAAACACTCTTAGAATTTAAGAAATTCAAACTCTAGCTTTAAGGGGAGAAATTATGTCTTTGCATTGCCTTCCACTGGAGCATCTCCTGCTTCTCCACATCTATCCCGACAGCTGTGTTCCAGCTGTGACCTCACCAGCATCAGCTAGAGGAGGAGAATAACTTCCATCCCTCAGATCACCATGATCCCCCTAATATAATTCAAAAGTTACTTCACTTTATTCACAGTGGAAGCTCAGTTTGGAGTTCAAGGTCTTTTTGTCAGGAAAGAATGCATTTCGTTATGTCCACTGCAGTAAATGCTCTGTGGCTAAAAAGTCATACAGTAAAAAACCTTTTTCATATTTCCTTTTACTAATTTAGGATGATTTTTTTTTTTTCTTTTTCCATTATTGGAGTTGACTAAGAAACATAATTATTGTCAGTGGTGGTTTCCCTGTGCACCATAACTCTGCTTTAACAGCCTCTGTGCAAACACCAAACAAAAAATCGTGTCCATAACTGAATTTAATTGAACTTCATCATTCTGCTTCACAGTACCATGCTGGACATTCTCAGTCACCTTCTTCTGACTTTTCATGCCCAGATTCAATGATTTTCAGTAATATAATGGCCTTTTTAGATCCTGTTACGTCAGCTTTAGCACAAGGTCTTTCTTTTTAGATACAGAGTTTCCAGTGTCAGTTCATTGGTCATTTGTACCACTTAGGAGTCTGTTTGCTTCAGTAAAATTACTCCTCATTTAAGAAAAAACAAAATTAATAGCAGAGTAGTGCATCAGTGGGCCAGGCCTTCCAAGCAGGTTATGAAATCCCAGCATTCAATTATCAGCCATTTGCAGATTTATTCCTTTGGAAAAGTGTCCTTAGGGTTCTTTGCAGTAAGCACAATAAAAATAATTTTTGTTTTCTTATAAGTCTGTACGATTCCCTTTTATGGCATAGAAAATTTCAATGTTCAAGAAGCATTTTGCAGAAAACTAATTTGCAATTATAATTTATCCCCATATTGCCATCCAAGATTGCACTTAGGAAGACAAATAGAACAGAATGAACTATAAATTTTCCTCCTTGTTATGAATGATCAGGATCCTGCAAAGGCATTATGCCTGATATAAATATGTTAAATGTGGTCTTTCACTAGTGAATTTAGGCAAGTTTGGTTTTATAAAAAATGAGCTGAAAATATTTTTTGTGATCATGGAAGATCTCAAATTTTCCTGTGAAGGAGAAAATGGCCAAGATGGAAAAAATTATGGGAGTAACAGCACTTCTTGAGAGGTATTGCTGACCACCTGCTGTACTGAATGGATGAGAAACAAGCTGTACAAAAGCCAACATATTTCACACTTGTTTCTATTTGGACCTTTTTTCTTCTTTTTATTTCCCCAAATGAAGGGAAATAAAACATGCTACAAGAGCATTTACACTAACAAAAAATAATTATGGCCTCTGAAACATTTTTAAATGGAGGTAATTGCTTTTTATGACCCGCTGCTGACTGTGATTCTACTCATGTTTTGCTCATTTTTTTTTTTTTCTTCCTTGAAATATTTTATTACTCCATTTTGGCATTTTGGTTCAACAGACATCAAAAACTTTAAGCATTTTATTTTATAAATACTGAGTTTATCTCACCACTGTTACTGAATTAGGAATAGTGACATGTTGTTAAAACTTGTTTTTTTGTTTGTTTGTTTTTTTTTTTGGTTTTTTTTTTTTTTTGTGTGAAAATTGAAGCTGAGTGATTCCCATCCCCTTTCTTTAGAAAAGGATATTCTGGTAATGTTCCTTCCAAGGAGAACTCTCTGAGGTTCGTGTATATTAATATAATAAGCACTTCCCTTTGGACAGATACCCTACAAATATTTTCAAACTCAGATTTTAAAAGCTTTTCTTTATAAGGGTTTTAAAGATAAGTTAGAGTGAGATATGCAGAGAAGGCCCCTTCACGGGGTACTGGAGTGACAGGACAAGGAGGAATGGATCACACTGACAGAAAGTAGGGTTAAATTCGATATTAGGAAGAATTTCTTTACTGTGAGGGTGGTGAGGCCCTGGCACAAGTTGCCCAGAAAAGCTGAGGCTGCCCCAAAATTTAGAAGTGTTCAAGCCCAAGCTAGGTGGTCTTGGAGCAACTTGGGATAGTGGAATGTGTCCCTGCCCATGGCAGGGGGGTGGAATGGGATGAAGTTCCATCCCAAACCATCCTGTGATTCTTTGATTCTGTATTCCAGCTAAACCAACTGGGACTTCTTTTGCTTGTTGTAAGTGAAAGGACCAACAATCCCTTCTGTACAATGACCCCTCCTGTGCAATTACCCCTTCTATACATTCACAGCACAGCTTTGTCCCTGCCAAAATAATTCAACTTTTCAATCTCTTCCCAATATTCCATCTGAACACAAGAGCTGTTGCACCGCTGCAATTCTAGTTTGACCGAAAGTGACGCACGAGAAATTTGTTTCCTACATCAAGGTAGCTGGGTTTTCACCACTAAGAACAAATTTATGAAATGAAAAATAATTAAAATAACCCAAAAGGCTGCAGAAACCTTTGCCACAAAGGGTGCTAGGAGGTTTTAGGACCAACATATACCTGTAGATGCATCAAGTGGCACAGGGGAGTGTGCCATTGACCATTAAGTTGCCACGTGCCTTTTTTTTTTTCTCTCTTCCCCTGCATTGGACTTTATTACTTTGGGCTACAAAAAACCTATTTAATTTCTCCTTACTTTTTTTACAATATCCAACACAGTTGCACTGTAGTTTTTTGAAGGGGAAAAAAAAGGTCAGGTCACACTTATTTTTTGTAAATCCTAAAAACTTAAGAGAGCAAGAAAGAAATTAGTATTTATAACAGGATAGCTCCCAGGCATTGCAGGAGCCATGCACTGTTACCATCCACATGGTGGAAATACACAATCAGCCTGTCACAGAACCTTATCCAGAGCCTCTAAATGGACAATATAAATGGACAAGACAGAGGGAAATAGAGAGAAAACCGAATTACCCAGAAGATGACCTGTCCAAGGTCACACCGCAGCTGCCTGAAGTCGCTGTGTTGACACAACAGAGCCACAGTGGCAGCACTACTCAAAGTCCTCATATTTTTTAACCTTGAACTACAACTCTATCCGTGAGATCACGCTGCTCATTGGCTTTTAAGTTCACTGGAAGTAGCAACATGGAGTAGGTTTAGTCATTGGAAGAGAAGACAGGAGGATTCTTGAAATTTAATATTTATTATTCCAGTCTGACAAGTTACTGAAAAAAACAGGAGGTGTTAAAATGCTACAGAGCAGTATTAACTTTCTCAGAACTCAGATTCAAAAACTGATTTATTTCAAGCAATAAGGGACCCCTGGAGTTGTAGCCACCATCAAAACAGTCTCACGAATGGCTTTCCTTTATTCCTTATTGCACCTTCATTCACAACTCCTCTGAGCAAAGGCTCAAAAGATTGGAAAGGGTAGGAATGAAGAAAAACCAGTAGAAATTTTTCTTTCTCCAATACCTAATGGTCAAAACAGTGAAAAAGGCAAAACCTCTAAATATGCTGCAAGAAAGCTGATAGTAATTGCAACGTGAGAGCAAGGTGCAAGGGTGTGTAAAAGTGATTATTTTTATATTATTATAATCATCACAGTAGACATTCAGAGCCCTGAACAAACACATTTTAGGTGGAGTATAATTTCTAGCAAAATGCCTTTACAAAACTGTGTGGAAATAACCACAATAACATGATATCAAATTGAGGTCAATTAAACAGAAGAACTGGAAGTTCTTTGCTATGACAAGAAACAGGTTACTTCAAAATAATTGCTTCCAACATGTTCTGCTAGTTATCTAAACAAGAAGATGGAAGTGTGGATTATGAAAACACAATTTGTTTCCCTCAAGCCTATAAAAGCAAGAGGAAACAACATTGTCAGCCATGTGATTTTAGATAACACCACACAATAAACCCATGGGAAGCATTAATAGATTGAGAAAGAGGAAAGAATTGTATCTGCTGTCTAGGAAAGTTACTGCAAACATAAAGATTCACTCCTAAAACAACAAGAAGAGCATTTAGAATAGGTTTTTCTGTTACAGACCAACAGGATGAGCAGAGAAGGAAAGCCCTTTGTTTTGTGGAAGGCTGTAGATAAGGTTTATGTATCTGTGCTGTTTTAAAATGAAAAATCCAACCTCTTAATTAGAGGAAAGTCCTGCCTGATACAATTAATTACTAGTAAATATGGCCTATGCTTTGGAATGCCCAGGTCATAAATATTATCACTTCAGTTTCTGAAAAAAACTTCAAACATGCCATCATTCTCTCTGACTTCAAATATATTATGTTTCTCTTCTGATAATACAATGGGAAATGCAACTTCACGTGAGAACCAAAAGAAATATATATCTATAGGGGATTTATGGTCATTACTATTTCTCTAGGTTACAGAAACTGCATTTTAAGCCAGCTCCTGTACAGAATGAATTAGAATGCAAACATGTCCTTCCAATAAAAAGGAATTAATCTTCTTTTCCACACCAACCTTCCCCACCTTTCTCTTTCTCTTTCTTGGTGTGGGCAATCTAAGCTTGTNTACCTTTCTCTTTCTCGGGAAAAATGACTTTTCAGGTTGGTGTGGGCAATCTAAGCTTGTATGCCCATGTTTTCATCCAGCTGGAGATGAATTGGGTACAGTTTGGGGGATGTCTACCCATGTTAAGTGTAAAATCCTAGAAACAATAGGTTTTGACAGGGACTTTGGGTGCAGATCTCTTTAGCCTGTTATCCAGGAAACCAGACTTTGAAGATGAAGCTTAAAAGGAATGTTTTATAAAAAAGCCTCTCTTTGCATCTGTTAAAAGGCACAGTGCCCAAGCCTGGGCTAAAGCAGAGCTTCTCAGCAGCTTAAGAACTTTTAACATCAGATAATTTAGTCCATCTGGAGGTACGTAAATCCTAGAAATTGCCAAACTATTGCTCCTAATTTGTATTTATTTAAATGTGGAGGTTTGTCACTTTCCAATGTAAAAAAACCAAGGTACTTGTAACAGCAAACATGATTCTGAATACCTCAAAATCTTTAATCAGAACCACACTGAAAAAAAAAAAAAATTCGTGCATGGCATAATATCCTCTACTATTTTGCTACTTTGTTGCATTAAATGTTCATTTCAAGGCCATGATATTGTTCCCAACATCCATAGAGCAATGCCACATAAAAATACGAGATGGTGTCCAAAAATTTGCTATGCTGGTACTTCCATCTTCTCAGCAGTGAATACCTAGTGCAGTACATCTCTGTTAAGACAAGGCTTTAAGCATCACTTATAAGGAAACACTGAGTTTGCTTCTCAGTCCTATGACCAGATGTAAAAGTCAGATCTCACAAACAGAAATTAGATCACCTGTTACCTCTTTATCCTTTTTCTACCACAGCCTAATGACTTGTTTGCATTGTTCCCTACTGCTGGGCACCGTCTTGATTATTTCAATGATTCCTCCACAATAATCAACACTTGTTTCCTCACCAGTGTGCTGGATGATGGGTTTCCTTTTCCCAGACTAATTATTTTACATATTTCTATACCACACTCTTTGCCATCTGTTGACCCAATTACCTAAATGATCCAAATCCTCTCCAGTCTGGTTGCAGTTTCTCATTACTCCTTTTAAATTCCATTTCAGCAACATCCATAAGCCATGAGGGTTTTTTTTTCCATTCTTTCTCTGTATCAATTGATCTTAAGATTGTAATCTAGGAGGTCAGATCCCACTGGAGAATATTCCAAACCTGATGCACGGGACACTTATTTCTTCAAATGATGTAAAAGAGGATACTAACCAAGATGGAGAGAGACTATTCACAAGAGGATGCAGTGACAGGACAGGAGAGAATGGCTCCAAACTGAAAGAGGTTAGGGTTAGATTAAATATCAGAGAAAAAATTCTTCCCTATGAGGGTGGTGATGCCCTGGCACAGATTTCCCAGAGAAGTTGTGGATGTCTCATCCCTAAAAGTGTCCAAGGCCAGGCTGGATGTGTTTGGGAGCATCCTGGGACAGAGGACTGTGTCCCTGCCCATGGCGAGAGATGGAATGAGATGATCTTTAAGGTCCCTTCCAACCCAAACCATTCTGTGGTTCCATATAGGAAACTCCTGGCTTACTTTGAAGTTTAGGTCCAAATTTTCATTCACCTTCTCAGCCTATTCCAAATTTCTAAGGATTTCAGAGATATTTCAGAAGTATGGAGCTACCACTGCACACACAAATCATTTGCTTCTCAGCTTTGCTGGGTTTGTCTAACACCAACAAACCACTAAGCAACAGAAAAAAGGCCAAGACACCACTGGCTGCTCATGTCCTCAGATGCTCCTGACAACTCGGGTTGTTTTTCTGACATTCTGCAAGGATTAAACATTGCACTTTCTACGCATGCAAGTGGATTTCTGAATTATATCTCACATTTCATATGAGAATGTCTGTGATACCAACTCAAGATGCTACAGGAAGCTTCAGTAAGCAGCAGTGGCTTTGAATTTTACAAGAGAAGATACCAATACACTTTGTTTCTGAGAAGGAGGAGGGTTTCTAAGAGGTGGTAAAAAGCCTTTTCTCACTGTGATTTTTAAATAAGTGGGAGAAATCAGGAGGGAATGGCAGATGCGCAGAGAGAGTTAAAATGCTGGAGGGTTTTTAGGGCAAGGGATTTGCAGTTTGCTCTAATTGCCTGCTTATTCCTTCATTATGGTTGAAGGGTTCTGGTAATTCACCATTATTAAATATTCAAGGTCTGGTCTGGAGGAAGCATTCTTCAGGGATTGCTCTCATCACTCCAGTGCCAGCTAAAATCCTGCTTTGTGCCTGCCCATGTGTGCAAATAAAGCTCTGCTTTTCCTGTTTTATTGACTCCCTTTACTAAAAAAGGCTCGGAGCATTGTGGTAATGTGAGATTATTTAGGAAATTAGCACTTGTGCATCTTTCATGGAACTTTCCTCATATTAGCAAGAACAGCGTGTTGGTTTTTGGGAGAAAAGAGCAAAAATGTTCCTTCCCCTGAGCAGAACCTTCATGTGTCCACACTCCCTCCACTCCCACCGTGCTTTTACTTTCTCCTACTTTCATCTTGCTCACATACAGACCTCATAACATGAAAAGTCCTTTCTCTTCCTTGTCAATACACTGGTGAACCAGCATAAAAACACAAACAGAAATTATACGGTAGTGTCAAGTCCCTTGAAGAGCAACACCTCAGTCTTGCTGTGGAAATATTGCATTACTGGAAGGGTTCCATCCATGAGTATCAGGATGCTGCCACAACAGGGAGCATTTACAGGGATCAAGTGTCCTTCCTCCAAGTCTTCAAAACAAAGTGGCACAAAATACCTTCTTCTGCTGGGTGGGGACAAACAGAACTATAAAAAATCTGAGAAGAGTGCTTGGCTACTGCAGAGTTTTGGTAATGTTCAGGTCTGAGTGCTGCGGTGGGAGTGAAAGTCACAGAGTCATGGAGTGGTTTGGGTGGGAAGGGATATGAAAAGCATCCAATTCCACCCCCTGCCATGGGCAGGGACACCTTCCACTATCCCAGTGTCCTGGGGTGACTTTATGGTGCTGAATTGTATCCCCATTCATCTGTTTAGCTCAGAAATAAGTTCTGCACCTTTAAAACTAGATCCGAGAGAAAAAGAATTCCAGGGGTGTGGTTTTCTCCCAAATTTGCCCTAAACCAGGACACCCAGGCTGCTCCAAGCCCCATCCAACATGGCCTTGGACACTTCCAGGGATCCAGAGACAGCCACAGCTTCTCTGAGCACCCTGTGCCAGGGCCTGCCCACCCTCTGAGTAAACAATTCCTTCTTAACATCTAACCTAAACTCTCTGTTTGAAGCCATTCCTTGTTCTCTTATCACTCCAGTTCCTGATGAATTGTCCCTCTCCCACTTCCCTGTTGACTCGTTGGGCACTGGAAGGTGCTCTGAGGTGTCCACAAAATCTTCTCCAGGCTCAACAAACACAACTTTCTCATCTTGTCTCCAAAGGGGAGGTGTCACAGCCCCCTTATCAACTTCGTGGCCTCCTCTGGGCTCTCTCCAGCAGCTCCACGTCCTCCCTGTGCTGGGCCCCAGGGCTGGGGCAGCTCTGCAGGTGGGGCCTCACCTGAGCAGGGCACAGGGACAGAATTCCCCCCTGACCTGCTTCCCACTCAGCTTTGGATGCAGGAGTCCTTCAAACAGAACAGGAATTTTGCCACCAGCAGGTGCCTTCTAAGAAGGCTGAAAGCTCCCCCTGGAACTGCCGTGAATTAATGTTGGCACTTCAACATCCAGCTCTGTAAATGAGTTTTCTCTTTAGCAGTTTCTAGTGAGCATGTAACATAATTTCAAATCCAAATATTATCCGTTGCTACAAAAAACAAGTAATGGCACAGAAATGGAATGTCCTTTCTCAGATCCTTATGAATGATTCCATACCCAACTTGGCATGAATTGTGCTGGTTTTTTTTTTTTCTGGCTAACCTTGGAGAGCCAAAGCAGCTATGGATGGGAAATGTTCAGTGTTCTGGATTATGCTGAGATTTTTTTCATGGAAAATTACATGTAATTTATCTTTTGCCTGAAGCCAATTTCTGCTTTAATTTAAATTTTGATAACCTAAAACAAAACCTGAAGAAAAAGAAGGTGCAAAGCCTTGCATTGGTCATACAGAGGCAAACAAAACCCCTTAACAACCCGAAGGCGAATTTCAAACTGTGAAATCAGTATTAAGGTGATAATTTATAATTCTGAGGATTACTCACTGCCCCAGTTTATATCACTGAAAATTTTAGAAGCAAATTTTCTCTGTCATTATTACAACTTTACCAGTTTGACACAACTTTGTTTTGGAATTCCTGATAGAAATGGGAAAACTTTGATTTGCAACCTAATCCTAATAAAATAAGTAAGATTTTCGTCTTCCTGGAACCACTGAATAAGAAAAATTCTGAATAGATCTAAGCAAGGATTTTATAAAAATACTGTTTACCAAAGACAAGACAATCTGGTCAGACTCAACCTGGTCGCAAATTTGGTTGAAATTCACCAAAGATTTTCTCATAAATGAAAAAGAGTGTTAAAAGCTGATTTTCACAAAACTGTGGTTTAGCGGTTTGAACACTTCAATACACAGATGATCAATTTCTTTTCTGCCTAAACAAGCTCAAAACACATTTCTTCCCCTCCTTGGAGGGTACCCTGACATGCAGCCTGGTAAGCATATTTGGATTTTTTTTCTCTGCTTTGCATAACTGATTGAATGAAGTTGATAATTCTTTCAAATCTGCAATAAGCCTCCTGTCCATTGCTGTTGGGTTTTTTGTGGGGTATTTTTTTAAGGTAGTTCTGACTTCACACTCGTCTTAAAATATTAAGGTAGCAACTGAAACAGAGGGGGGGGGTGAGGGAAGGTGTTACAGTGGTTTCAAAAATGATTTAAAAGGATTCAGTGGTCCCAGCATGTGTATTACTGAACATTTTCTTCTTTACATAAGATGAAAGTTTTGACAAGAGAGAAAAAAAAAATGTACTTTATATTCTATGAATGTAAATAACCTATACCTGTGACTATGGGTTTCCTCCTGAACAGGTAAACAATATGGGATTGATTCCTTCCTGACAGGGAATGGCCTGGACCCGTGTCTCCTATATGTTTTATATTTGATACATTGCATAAAGGGGCTCCTTTGCTCAGCAATTTTGGAAAAAGAAAAAAAAAGATGAAAGAAAAAAAAAGTAAAAATCATCATAAAAGCCAGGCTTTTCATTAAAAAAGAAGAAAAAAAAGGTATCAAAAAGAGGCAGCCAGACTGCATCAGATCATCCAGTCTCTGATGGTGAATGGTGGTGGGTGGCCTAATATAGACTGTAAGGACAGGGCAACCACATACTGATAATTCAGAATACTTTCCCTTTTTCTAGCAGTTTGTAGCTCAGGGCTCTCCTGAGCTTCTGATGGCATCCCTGCATTGGATAGTCCCCAACGGGATGTTTCCTGCCATGAATTTGTCCAAGCACTTTCCAAATCCGTGTAAATTTGTAGTGTCTGTGACATCCTGTGCAATAAGGTTCTCAGCTTAATTATGCGAGGTGTGAGGACGTGCATCCCCACTGCTCATTCCAATCTTCCACCAGATAATACAATCTGATTGCTCGTTCTTTTGGGGGGGAAAAAGGAGGGAGCAGAGAGAAAGAGAATATTAATTTGTTACCACATCTTCCGTGGCACCTGGGATTTTGTTGTCTCCTGTCTACACTACATAATAATTAAGTTTTACACTATAGGATTTTTCTGCACTAGCTGATCCATAGGCACCAAGTGTCTCAGGTTTTCCTGAATCTATCCTGAGCCTCTGCCACCTCACCCTTCACACCTTTCACACTCATGTTGGTGACATCCCAGAGAACTCTCTTAAAACCCAGACCTGCTTCTTGGACAGGTTTTTATACAGGTGCAGAACTCTTCTTCCTCAACAGTTTTGAGTTTCTCTTGACGCCTTTTGGCACTTCTTATGTCATTTTGGTTTTGTTTTTTTCCTGATATTTCAGTACTTTTGAAGAACTGGTTGCTACCATTCATTTTGCCTAATTGTTCCATAGACCTCTTTTTTTGGCAACTGATCCTCTGTGGTTTTTTTGGTACAGCCTTATCTTCTCTTAGCAGCCCTTTCACACATTCCTAATCTATTGGCCCTCTGTACACTCTGGCAGAAGTTTTATTTCTGCTGTGTCTGTGAATAAATGCATTCATTCCTCAATACCTTTTCAAGTTGCTTCTAAAAATCTCTGTGGCCTGTGACATGCTATGTTTCCACACAATAAAAACTACCAGAGGTTGAGTTATTCCCTGTTTTCTGGTTTTGGACATAACATTAGGTTTCTGAAGGATGATTTCTTTCTTTTGTTATCCTTCTTTAACCTCTTGTTTGACCACAGCAGCATTTGATAGATGGTAGCTTTTTAACAGATGACACTGTCCCAAATACATGATATTTCAGCTTGTAGCCATGATGCCTGCAAAGATTTTTGTGCTTTCAGATGACCCTTTTTAAAAATGCCTCTTCGTTTTGCTTGGGAGCTCCCTTTTTTTGCCATCAAGCGTGGGTGAGGTGATCACCGGCTTCTGTCACTCCTGCCCTGCTCTTCTCAGCACTGGTGAGGCCACACCTCAATTTCTGTGTCCAGTTTTGAGCCCCTCATTTCTAAAAGGGCATTGAAGGGCTGGAGCATGTCCAGAGAAGGGAATGGAGCTGGGGAAGGGTCTGGAATATGTGGATTATGAGGAATGGCTGAGGGAGCTGGGAAAGGGGCTGAGCCTGGAGAAAAGGAGGCTCAGGGGGGACCTTGTGGCTCTGCACGACTCCCTGACAGGAGCCCAAGGGAAAGAAGGAGAGGAAATGGCCTCAAATTGCACCAGGGGAGGCTCAGGCTGGAGATTGGGAAAGGAAATTTCCCCGGCAGAGTGGTCAGGCCTTGGGATGAGCTGCCCAGGGAGGTTTGGAGTCACTGTCTGTGGGAATGTTCAGGAGGAGTCTGG
This sequence comes from Sinosuthora webbiana, assembly GCA_013397395.1. Taxonomy (NCBI): domain Eukaryota; kingdom Metazoa; phylum Chordata; class Aves; order Passeriformes; family Sylviidae; genus Sinosuthora; species Sinosuthora webbiana. The sequence goes on from VXBN01013507.1 coordinate 24,146, forward strand.
AGGTGTCCCTTGGGGACAGGCTTTGGGCTGATCCTGGTGCTGCTGGGGTGGCACTGGGTGATCCTGGAAGGCTCTTCCAGGATAATTCTGGGATTGTGTTACACATGGAAGGGCCAGCTGGTCACGGCAAGGGGGCCCCTCAATGCCCACAGCACCTTGGGTTCAGGGAGTGCTCCCTCAGGATCAAGGCAAGGCCGACACTTCCCCTGCCCGGTTTTCCTCTGTGAATTTGTTGTCTCTGTGCAGCAGGGAAGCCTCGCCATTCCCACCCAGCTCTGAGATTCCAATCTGCCTGCCTCACACATTTCAGGGATGTCAATTAACACGAAGTTTCTCTCAGGCTCATGCCAACGTGACCTATTTTATAACACCGAGACTCAAAGGGTTTGGGAAAGGCAGTGTCTCAATTTCCTCACTCTGCTACTCCAGTGCAAGTCCAGCAGATCATTTTCTGAGTTTCATTTCGATTGGGGATTTTTTTTTCCTCTTCCATTTTTAAGTTTGCAGCCAAGCCAAGAGACAGCTATTTCCCCAGCCCAAATTTCAGCAGTTCTCAAGGAAGAAACTAAAATTTTTCCTTCTTTCAGTGTTTTCCCACCTGATCATTATTTATTACTGTAAGTTAGATTTGGGTATATTTGCATATATGTGCATCGAACAGAAAATGTAAATTCAAACTTAATTACACTGAACTAAGAGGTGAAATATAGTTATTATCTCAACTTTCATAGTGTCAAGGAAACCAAAATATTTCAATACTTGAGTTAAACTGTTTAGTTATTTTAATCTGCATTAAATCATATGGTTTATGCTATCCAGAAGGGCAAACTGGATAAGAATTTATTCCTTCCACCTGTATTATTTCTGCAAGTACATAGTCCTCTCACATATCACAATATCTAATTGCTTTTTCTCATTCTTTTTTTCCCCTTTCTTTGTCTTTTTTGGCCCTGAAGGCTTACATCAGGACATCAATAACTTGCTACACGAATTGTTTTGACTTGATCTACCTCTGTGTTATTGCAGACACAGCAGCCTTGGCTGGGACTACAACTTTGACAGGCAAATTCCAGCTACTTTAGTCATCAACCATTCTGAATTACCAAAGGAAAACTATTAACAAATTTCTGACATGAAAGTGCTGCCTCTTATCACTGTCATGCAATAATTAGAATAAGCAAGCAAGCAAGTGCTCATTTTCTCATTGAGCTGACACATCTTTAGTCTTACCGAGCAGAGCTTTGATACTTAGCATGTCACATACCTACAAAAAACATGAAATTTAAAGTGGAAAACTTTTCCAAAGAAAGTTCCAATTCAGTTAAAAACCCTGTGATGTTCTACACTTGCAGAAATGGCATTTTGGAGGTTGCAGATGCCTAATAGATGATAAACCGTAGGAAAAGGAACTTTTTATGGTTGAACCACTTGTCCTTTAATTACAGCTCCTAAACTGAAAGCAAATCAAATCTTGAGACATTGCAAGTCTTGAGACATCACAATTGAAATAAAAACCATGTCAGCAGAAGAGCTCCTCCATTTACTTTTACCCAGACACAGCGAAGTGCTCCTGTATTTGCCTAAGTTTACTCATGGAATGTCAAGGATGTTCCTTTAAAACAATGAAATCTTCTTCAGCCTAATTCAAGCACTTTCTCTCACTTTGGGTGAATACGTAAATCAGTGAAGGGAAAAGTAGGCAGGTGCTCATTGTTCATAATATGGGGATGGCCTGTTTGTCTTCCACTGTCTGTTTCTAATCTTCTCATCCCTAATTTCCAAAAGGTGTCTCACTCATCCAGCTACAAACTAAAAATATTTTCATATTACAGAACCTTTTCTTTTTATGTCTGCATGCACAGGCATTCCCCAGATACTGTTAGGAGTGATAGAGCTGATTTGGTGATAAACCTGGCTGCGTATTTTTATATTATCTGTCAACTCTAGGAAAGAGACCAGAGCTTTCCCATTCTTATTATTTTGAAAATACTCTTTTAGAGTGATATTCATTTGTGATAAGTGCAGGTTTGAGTATATAACGCCAGTGATTGAATCAGCATTCTTTCTGAAATGATCTTCTTTACAAAAGAAGAAAAATCACATCTTTGAGCAACAAAAAATTCATGCTGCACTGGCATTATATATATATATTTTTTTAATCTTTAAAACTAGGTAGAGGGTTTGAGTAGAATCAGCAAGACAAATCCCTTAGAAACCATGGAAAATATTGAACTTCAATTAAAGTTGTGGAGATTTCTCCTCTTTAATTTTTAAAAGTTGCTTACTGCTACGATACTTTGCAGAAATCCTTTGGGCCAAAAGCAGTAGTAGCTGTTTCCCCAAGCTGTTAATGAATTTCACACTACATACTTTGTAATCTCTAGAAACAGGGGACTTAACCTAAATTGCTTTTCCATCATTTTTAAGAGATGGCAGTCTTCCCAACTGTAACATCTGCTTTTTTTTTTTTTTTTTTTTCCTGGTGCTCTAATTCACAGCACTAAAATCTGACTCCGATGGTGTTGTCCTGGTTGAGTTTCCCTCATTTCAAACCTCCCTGCAGTAGCCTGTGCTGGTGATCAACCAGCCCAATGCACAGATGGTGGGCAAGAGAGTAACTTTCAGTTTCCAGAACTCCAATTAAACTCTTCCCCCGGGACTTCCACCCACCAAACAAAGGTCACTTGGGGCCTGCCCAGTGACAGTGACAAACAGTGCTCTTCTAATCACAGAAACCCAAAACCCTCTTAGTGCCACTTGCAGTTTCTCAGGGACCAGTGAGGAAAAACATTTTAACACCGCGCTTTGCTGATTGTTGAGAGACAAACGTATATTTGCAATTAATGAGAGTGAGCAATAATAAACGCTCGGTCCTAATCTCATTCAAGTGCATGGCAACACACGATGATATAAATTAAGAGGACTGGTGACAGGCTCTCAGGGTGAGTGGAAACAACCACACTCAGAGGAGTTGTGCTGCAGCAGAGCACCTTTTCAGGCTGCTGGGGGAACACTCATTACCATGTACCGCGCTCGTGTTTCATTAATACGTAACCAACCCGCAGAATTGCTCCCTTAATCTCGAAGATGAATTACTCCTGTCAGGGCTTTGTTCCAGACTTATCTCTACCACCAAACACTCGTGCACTGAGACAATAACAGCAACACTCCACTTGCTCTCGAGTGTGGGGGGGAAAAAAGAAGATTCCAAGTAATTAAGAATACTCAATTTAGACAGCTGATCTTATACTCCAGGAGCTCGTCCTGTAGGTTTCACTAATGAGACTGCCAAACACCAGTGCTAACCTGCACATTCTTAACCTGAAGGAAAAGCAATTAGTGATACTGTGTGATTGTGGGATTTTAACCAATTCCTTTAGCTTCTTGCTTTCAGCCAGAAACAAATGTACAAAAAATGCCAAGAGATGAAAAGGTCAAAGGTCAAGGAAGATTCATCTGTAATTAACTTCTGAGTGCATTGCTCTGCAGAGAACTTGGTTTAATGGCCATGTTCATATGCTTGGACTTGTTTTATTTTCAGTTGGACTCCTTGTCAGATCAGATTAACGCGCTCCTAAAATGATGCTTCTGCAAAACAGGGGGAAAAAGGAAAGTCTGGCAGGCTGCATTTGAATTCTTGTGATTGTCCTGTCAAAAACTTGCCCTTCTCTGCTTCAGGCTCCACCAGGGATGTGTCAAAGGCCAGGATGGGCTGGGCCAACACCAAAATGGGCTCAGTTCAACCACAAAGGAAGGAAACTTCCTTAGATCCATCCCCAGGCTCTCTCTGCTGGGAATGCAGGGAACTGAAACCTTCAGGGAATACATTTAATAGTCTACAACTCCACCTCTGCTGAGTGGTGGAGTTGTAAGTTGGTGAGGAAAAGTTATCAAACTCTCACAGACTGGCCTCTGCCAACACAAATTTTAATTTGAGATGTGTGGCCACGTCAGGTGAATGTGGTGAACACAGTCATGTTAACAAGCACTCAGGAGATGGGTGGAATTGGGTCCAAGAAATATTGTTTTAGTAAGTCACAAATTACCAGGATATTTATTTTATAAAAGAAAGAGACCATTTCAATTTTTCTGCAGTCAAAAAGGGAAGGAAAAGTAGATTCCAAAGAAAAATGTATTTCATTCTGTTAAGGAAAAGGATGGCTATATTGGAAAGTGTATTGAACAGAAACATCAAATCAGTTATACAATCAGTGTTTTTTTCCTATAAATGTAATATATTACTCCAATTACTTTTTCAGTAGAATTTTTAAAAATTCAGCTGCTTTCTGTTAATAGTGAATGCTGTAGTTCAATATATTTTATTTCATCTTCCCTATAATCACTCTTCCTGTGTTTAAAATTAACTGTGCTCTTGTTTTGCAGAATATGGATTATTATCATGATTTTGCTATGATTGTTTTATTATATCCCACAGGAAAAATGTGACTTGCTAGTTTGGCAACAATTAGGCTATCCAAAAAAAAAAAAAAAAAAAATCGCCTTTAAAAACCAGTAAAAATTCAATATTTTCTGAAAGGAAATGAGAGGCTTGGTAGAGAATAGACTATAGAACACTGAGTATTTGGGATTCCTAAGACATGCATTTAAAGTTGCTGGTAGGTTTTATTAAAGCAAACATTGTAATGCACTGCCTGGGTTTATTTTTTAAGCAAATGGCTCATTTTCTGGGGCATTTCTTTATGGAACAAGTTCCTATCTCTAGATATATATGTCCATTCTATCTTATGTCTAACATCTCATTACCAGGCATAAAATTATATTTTTATGTATTGGTAAATTGTACCCCTTCACCCATCAATTAACATTGTAATTAAGCCTCGTTCTAATCCATACATTCCATTAAAACAATTTACAAGTTATAAAGTACATTGACCTGGGATGTTTATTTTCTTGCCCGTATTTGGAGGAGACAGAACTCCACAGCAGCAGAGAAACAAGGAGATAAAAATGGCTTTGCAAAGTTGTGGGTTGGAGATTAGAGAAATTCAGACCGACATTCTGCCTCGGAGAGGATGAGATCAGTGGCCTGGGGAGGGAGGATGAGGTTACAGCCTTTAAGCCATGCCATGCAGGAAGATCCACAAGAAAATCTGGGTCAGTCACTCACTGAAGATTGCAAACTGCTCAGCAGTAGTGGCAATCTATATTTGGCCTTTGTGTGAGAGGGAGAGGCAGAAGATCCTCACTCGACCCCAGCACAGCACCAGCCAAGGGGTGAATGCGTTAGAGGGGGTAGATCTCCATAAGGTGCCCCACTTCTGAATATTCCAGATGTGAACTCCTTCCTACAGGCTTTCCACTCATTTGATTCCTGTTACTGGTAACTGGTACCAGAGAGCTCTTTTTTTTTAATGCATTTTAATATCTGAAGTTGACTACCTTTTGGAATTGCTTGAACATTTATGAAGAAAATCAGTAATTTCCATCAGAGCTCATGGCTCACACCTCTCTACGTCTCAGAACTGGGAGGATAAATCAAGCACCTAATACACAAAGTAAAGTCCCTTAAATAGTACTGGTAGGATATACAAATATCTACAGAAAAAATTCTACAAGAAACAGGAAAGAAATGGGTCAGAACTATAACCAGGTTTTGGTTTTGCAGAAACCAGAAAGAGAGGCTGCAACTTTTTGAGGGCTCTGCAGAATTAAATTTGCTTCTGCTTAACGAGTGAGGCGCCAACCCTTTCCTTGGCAAGGTTGTTTTTCCTCAGAATGACCAGAGATGCAGCACATTGTGTTTCCTAATGAAAATGAGGTGAATGAATGGCCCCGCTGTTTTCCCTATTATTCTTCTTTCTGCCTTTTAATGGTGCATTACCAAAAATGTGAGCTGCCTTCTCTGAATTGCTCCTGTATTTACAGATCCCATTAAAATCATCCAGGTTGCACTGATGTGTGTTCTAATGGTTGATGGCAGCACCTAACGGTGTGAACAAGATGGGAACTGCCTGATGTTCCTTTAAATGACAGAAGAGCGGTGAGTTACAGGTTGTGGAGAGGAGGACTGCCAGCAGCCAGGATTCCCTGGGAGTGTTTATGCCTTCTTTGCACGTCATTCTCACATGCCGTGTTTGTGGGTGTGGTAAAAGCTGATCACACTTGCCTAATGGGAAGAGCATTCTGGGACTATCCCAGTGTGGATTACCCACTGGAAGGGCTGATACCAGAGAGCTCCTCTCCTCTCCTCTCCTCTCCTCTCCTCTCCTCTCCTCT
>VXBN01013507.1:35196-49802 GCA_013397395.1 Sinosuthora webbiana
GGCTTAGAGCAAGCTTGGGTTTCAAACCCCCCTCATAAATCTCAGAGGACACACAGGAAGGAGAAAAAAGGACATAAATGCTCATTTTTTAGCTCATTAAGATATGTTTAGGAATTTTGGACCAGTAACACATGAAGGCAGGGCTGCAGAAGTTGGCTGTGACCACGAAGAAAGACGGTCACTCCCACAGCTGTGGGCACTGCCAGCACCTGCACAGAGCAGCACAAAGTTACAGCCAACAGCAAATGCCCTTGTCATTCCACAACCCTGCCCCAAATTCCACTGGTTTTCACACCCTTCATCTAATGATCAGTATGAAATAATTCCTATTTTTTTTTTTCTTATTTATAATTATCTAAGGATAATCCTTCAATCCCACACAGTGTCGCTAACACTGGATGTAGTCTGCTTGAGAAGTCTGGCAAAATAAACAATGGTTGTGAATCACAGATCCTTGAAGATTATTCCTTTGTGCTTTAAAAGGAAAGATGAAAAAAAAATTAAAAAAAAATTGAGGAAACACCAATAATTTGTAAATGCCAATATCTCAGATTCATTTACTGCCTGCTGTTCTTCCAGTAGCATCTCTTCCTCTAGGAGAGNTTTGTCATTCCACAACCCTTCCCCAAATTTCGCTGATTTTCACACTCTTCATCTAATGATCAGTGTGAAATAATTCCTATTTTTTTTTCTTATTTATAATTATCTAAGGATAATCCTTCAATCCCACACAGTGTCGCTAACACTGGATGTAGTCTGCTTGAGAAGTCTGGCAAAATAAACAATGGTTGTGAATCACAGATCCTTGAAGATTATTCCTTTGTGCTTTAAAAGGAAAGATGAAAAAAAAATTAAAAAAAAATTGAGGAAACACCAATAATTTGTAAATGCCAATATCTCAGATTCATTTACTGCCTGCTGTTCTTCCAGTAGCATCTCTTCCTCTAGGAGAGATATGCCATGAAATGCTTAAAGGGTATTCTTTTTTTTTCACCCAGAAAGGCTGCTTCCCAAACCTCCTTGGATGCAATTTTCCAACAAGCTTTCCAACACCATTCCCCAGGCCTGACTCAAGGCCAGCGAAGCCAATAAACAGCCACTGTTTCTAATGACCAGAGATCCCTCTGCCAGAGGACTTCACTGCACAAGCAGATATCCAGATAGGGAGAATTTAAAAGCAATCATCTCCTGCTGAGACTAGAACAGATTCCAAACTGCAGCCAAGGGGGTTTTTTTGAAGATTTTTTTTTTGGTGGATACGTGCAGGCTTTGCAGATGAAATGCCAAAAGCAGAGAATCTGATTGCAGTGACCTTATTATTGCTCTAAAGATCCTTCAATGGACAGCGAATGTGATGAGCTGCTAAATAATTGATTATTTCAAGAACTTAATGCTGAGTGCTTTTCACGCATCAGTACAACATATTATTTTATAGGTGTTGGTGTGTCAGCAAAACTCTGAACCACTCACCTACACCTCTGGCTGAGTAGGAAAAAAAAAAAATGGAGAGAAGTGGGAGTCAGAGGCAATTCCCTTGAAAGATGAAAAGCATGGATTGCCATCAGGCTCTTCAAAGCTGAACTGCAGTAAAGTTTTGCTTCACCTCTTTGCACTTAAATGCAAAGTCCTGATATTGGTGTTGCTGTTCAGGAGATGTTATTTGTTTATGGCAATAAGGCAGCAAATCCTTATATGCTCGGAGGATTTAATGGAAAATTTCCCAGCAGGTACTGAGCTTTACTCCACCCACACAGAGTGTGTTGCTGTGTGGCAACAGATTTTGCTCCTGGACATTGAGAAAATATAACACAACTTATCTTAATTTATTTTTTTTTTTCTCTTTTCAGATGACCTTGTAGCTTGCCAGATCAATAAAAGTCAAGAGAGGTTCCCAAAGAATTAGGAAAGAGGGCAGAAACAGACCTGTATGATCAGAGAACACAGACACAGGAGCTCTGTGTTTTTGGAGCTGTGCTAAGACTGTTTTTCTGCTGTTGTTGTTTTTTTTCCTGAGGATGGTGAAATACTGGAAGAGAGGCCCAGAGAAGCTGTGGGACCTCTGTCCTCAGAAGTGTTCTGGATTTGACCAGTCGTGGCCCTGAGAAACCTGATCTAAATTAGATCTTTTCTGAACAGGAGGTTGAATTGGATTGGATTCTGGACGAGCCCTTAAATGTAATTTACGGTACTGTGAGACATGAGTAGGAGGGAAATACTTGGCATCTCTAACCTAATTTCCAAACTAATAGAGAGATAGAGCGATCTCTATCTAAAATATTACCCATTTAAAAATAAATGCACTTTGTCAGGACGATAAAACCTCTGGTTCAAAGTTCAAAGCTGTTATGAACATTAGCATTTCTAACAGGGACATACACATAAAACCATCTTGAATACTTAAACTAAATGGACAGAAATTCAAACAAAATCTGAACAGAAAAAGAGGGAATAAATAGGTAATTAACCTGGTTTTCCTTGCTGTGATCTTAGGCATCTTTACTGGTACCAGATCTAAGGGAAATCTTCCCCTCCTCTGCAATAAGCTTCATTTTTCCTAAAATGCCATCATCTCTGGGAGGCATTTAGGAGCAAGCTTGACATTCTGAAACCATATGCATTCACAAGTGAAAGAGAAACAAATAATAGTGACAACCAAGCTGTGAATAGCTATTAACATCTCTGGATATTGTGAACCCTCTTCAGACAAGCCTGAACGAGAACACGTTTGGTGTTTCTGTTATTTAGCTGCTCTCAGTTTTCCACAATTCTGGCACTGTTACACCCCAGTGATATCACTTGACTCTGAAGAAACTAATTTTGCTGTAATTTGCACCTATAGCAAAAAATCACTGCTTTTGGCTCCAATTATTAAAGCACGTCATTAAAAAAAAATAAAATAAATAAAAAAATCAGAGCTAAGCAGGATGCATGAATATGTCCATTTATAGTCTAAAAAAAGCCTCTTAGACATCCAGGTACAAATTAATTGTCAATGTTTTACACAACAGATTTACTGATAGGAACCATTTCCTTTTTTTAATCTCCCTCCTGCCTAGTTTCTTTAACTCTCCTTTGCTTGACATCCTTATTTATTTAATATGACTGGATGGCCTAAAATGATGGTTACTCTGAGAACCAAAGACAATTAGGACAGCAAGACATCAGCAAGGAGACCAGAATGCAGGAACAAAGAAACTAAAATGGAAGAACATAAGGTTTGGTTCAACTCACATTTCTCTCCCTCTCTCATTCCTGTCTCTCTTATTTCTACAAGATAATACTTTCCTCTCACATACTCTCTTGATAAGCTTTGAAGTAGCAGGTAGCTCCAAGACAGAATATTTGTGATTGTGCAACAAGAAAGCAAGAAAATATCCTGAAAAGGTTTGTTGTTTTGGGGTTTTTTTTAAGTCTTTCTGTGTGCTGTGTACATGTCTTTACCAAGGTGCCTACAAATGCATAGCAGAAGTGCCACAAGGAGACAAAAATATGGTTTTATGTTGCTGAAACATATCAGTAATTTCTCTGCAAATATGAAAACTCACTGAGAAATGGAGAGTATTTTGCAATGTAATTACTTCTGGATTGCAGTTTGCAATCATGCTTTTGTCACTGAAATTGCTGTTCTGTACTCCAATCAAAATAGAGATATCTGTGGTCAGCAGGAGTTGGTGGCAAGCTAACTCCAGCACTCAAAATATCCTGGGTGTTCTGCAGTCCTGGGGCAAACAGAGCAATTCCTGTGGCTGTTCCTCCATGGGTATCAGCAAGGGCAGATGGAGACCCCAGAGTTTGTGTCACTGATATTCCTCCATGCTCCCATTCCAGAGATGTGGGAAAGGGAAAAAACACCCAGCCTGGATAAAGAGGTCTGGGGAGCAGAAGGTCTCACAGCAGGTGGATCATGGAAGGGGCACCAGCAAAATAAAAAGGACAAAATGCAGCAAAACCCAGAAAATAAACTGGGATGGAAAATGTCTAAAACTGGTGAAGAAGGGTCTTTCTCTGAGCTCGAATATACCTTTGGATTCTTCTCTGAAATTATAGGTACACAGAATATTCCTAAAACCCAGATTCTGCTGAAGCCAAATAAAGAGAAATATCCTTTCCCTGCCACTCTTTCCTCCAAGGACAATGTTGCATGTTCAAAACCCAACTGAGAATTCATAGAGGACCTAAAGAGGTGCATATGAAAAAGATATAATTTAAGCATTCTTTCTGCAAAATGGACATAAAATTTTATATTTGTGACTTCTTTGGATTACAAAAGTAAGAAGGCAACCAGATGTTGAACAATGCCAGACAAAATAGGTGGTGAGAACTTGCTCTTACATTTTTATCCATGTCCAAGTTCTAACAAGCAAGGATCTAACAGTAATACTCATTTATTTTCTTCCACCACATCCTCTTTTCTGCGGTTGTTAGTGGCTGGAAGAAGCCAGTCTCTGTCTCCTTGGAGTGTGTGCCTCATTTAAATGCAGAATAAAGCATATTCGTGTTTTCTTTCTTGCATGTTAATTGCACTGATTGATATGACACTGGTCTTCATGCTTTGTACTTTCTTTTATTACCTCCTATTAGCAGTGGAACTCCATTTAAAAAGCCCTGAGATAAGGCCATGGTAACATTGTAGAGAACAAAAAACCTGCAAATAATACCCTGGCTCTGGGCAAAAGGTGGGAGTTTTTTATTTCAGTGCAACTACTTGTTCAGTTTAGTCCAGACATTCCTGATAGAAATTAATACTCTGCTATATTTCATCTTTAGCCAATGTGAAATGTAAAATAGTTTGACTCATCTTTATGCAGAAATCTTGGTTATTAGATAAAGCCAATATCCTCATTACTATTAGGAATAATTTTAGGTATTATCAGTAAGAAGAAATAATCAACAACATTTGAAAAGTAAACTTTCTTTTCTCAGAGAGAAATCCCATTTCCCTCTCATTTTATATATGAATGTATGTACATACAAAATGCATATGTTTAGAACTCTTTTATTTAATGGGTTCACTGAAAACTCAGGTGTTTCTGGAAAAGATTCAGAAAATCAGAAATTTGTATACATATTTATCTGAGATTACATGCAACATTTTGCTATTGGAAAAAGTTCCTTAATGCCTTTAACAGACTTTTGTATTCCTCTCCTCCCATGCTCTTAATTTAAATTTAAATGCAGGCACCAACACTAGGTATGTAAACCCCCATGATTTATCTCCATGATTTCATAGGAACACTTCAAGCACCTGTTGGAAAATGTGATCCCAACTAAAACCCGGAGGAAAAGCTGGCCCTACAATCTAAAAGTAGATATTTTTTTAGCTCCCACACCCCTGACAAGTTCCATTGCAGGACTGTGGCTCTGAAAGCCAATGCCCAAAGCCTCTTCACCCCAATGGGAGACTTTTCAGAGACTCAACTGTGCCCTTGGTTTGGGCTCAAAAAGCTTATTTAAAGGTCTTTCATGACAGAATGCCACTCTGGTGAAAGCATTATCCCAAATTCTGCTGTTCCCCAAAGCACCAATGGAACACACATTTAAACACCTGAGTTGATGATAACTGCTGCAAATTTCAATTCCAGAATATGGTGATTGTCCCACCCGGCAAATGCTGATTATTATCCTCATTTCCAAAGAAAAGTTCTTTATATAGAAAGGGAAAACAGTTATTTTCAGGGTGATTATTGAGTCATGGTAATTACATTTCATGTGGGAAATATTTTATGTTTAATTCAGCTTGTGAACGATTATGTGCACCACGCCAATTATTAGGGTGTGCAACAGTTGGGACGGGCTCCTGATGCATCACACAATTCCTATAGACATATTTAAACTGAAAAAAAAAAAAAAAAAAGAAAGAAATCTATCAAAAAATCCCACTTCTGATGATAAACAAAACACTGAATTTTCAGATCATGAGAAATTATTACATTTCATCATCTGTTAATTTTGTACGGAGACTAAAAGCTGATGTGTCAACATTCCTCAAAGAACATGGAAAATAAGTTCCAGATTCTGAAGTATGTCATTTTAATGTTCCAATAAAAGTGAAAAATTTTAGCATTCCCAAAAGCATTTTTTAAGGAAAATGATGCTAAACTCTTGTTTTCTGCCTATTCAAAAAATATGGAAGCTGAGGTTTGGATCATCTTTTTCACCAGCAGACCAGTTCCTTGAATATTTGCCCTTCCCAGGGGTAATGAATTATTGTTCTAGCAGGGCCCACCTGTTGCCCCATGGGGAGTGAAAGTTGAGAGCCAAATGGCATTATATTATATATTATAATTATTTTATTAATAATAATAATAGTTATAAGAATAATATTTCCTGTGCACAGCTTTATAATCCAGCTATACCTGCTCCAATGCAAAAAGATGACCAAAATAAATCTTTTCTGTCTTCTGAGAAATGCGGATGTCAAACTAACCTGACCTGTGGGGAAACATCCAGGCTGTGATTCCAACAAGGCTGTGGGGAACTGTGTCTTGCTTAACTGCTTTGGAAAACAAACAAAAAAAAATATTTCTGGGGAAAAAATAATAGAATGCAACTAAAAGTTATTTCAGGGGAAGCAGCCTCAAAAGTGAAACCTGCACACAGGGAATTGGGGTGGGGGGGGGGATCCTGGGATTTGCTGACATGCCATGTCCATGATCCAGTCCAACAGCAAGGGCCGTAATCATTCCTCGGGGCTGTGGCAGGGCATGCTGGGCAGCTGAGAAATGCAGAAAACGAGAGGAAGCTCATCTTTAGATTGGCTTCCCCTGGGCCAGTTTGCCAGGCTGGGTTAGATCACTCTCTGGTGACAGATGGCTGCAGCCCCTGCAGGGCCAAGAACCCGAGCCAAAAGTTCACGGAAGTCCACGGGAGGGTTTGCGGCGCATCGCGTGCCGTGGGTCCAGGCAGCTGCACTCCGGAGGGACACCGAGGGCAAGGGGCCTGGAAACTGCTCCCAAGAGCTCCAGGCTGGAGGACTGCCTTCCCTGCATCCCAAAAATCCAGCCCTAATGGAAGCTCTAATGGTTTAGAAGAATTACGGCCGTGGAAGAGGAAAATGACCGTTTATTTCTGCACACTATTGATTGCCACCCCGCGACCACGTCTAGACCTACACAGCAGCTGAATCCAAAATATGCCTGGTGCCTTACAGGACATGCTCTTTCCATCCTGCGCTCCCCATCCTGTTCAGCTGGGGTTTTTGGCAGTTTAAAATAAAAACGATTTAAAGTGACAAATTAATGGTTTGGGGAAGCAGAAGATTGCCTCGATTTGGGACACACTCATCAAGAAAGAAAAAAGGAAAGAGGTCTCCTTGTAGGATTCTAGTTAAATTCCCAGTCACTCCACACTTTCTGAAGGCTGTAGTCATTTTATTGCTGCTGCTTCTAGAAATTTTGATCCAGTGGCAGTTGTTATCACCTAAGATTGGCACAGCTACATCTGGTAATTCTGCCTCCGAAGACAAGTAGGAAACACCTACAGCAATTATTTGGATCAACTGTTTCCCAAGAGTCTCTTGCAAATAAATATCAATTATTCTGTACAGGCCAATACGTAGATGGTGCTGAGAGGAGTTGCCTTAAAACCTTTCAGAAAAGAAAAGACTTAATTTTGTTATTTGAAAAGATAAGTGGTAGCTCAACAGAATATGCAGGGGAAAACTAATAAAAGGAACACTCAGTGCAACATTGACATAATTTTCACTTGCTTTTTAATACTGTACAGTCATATAAACACAGCATGTTCTCATCTAAGTATGGAAGTTTGTTTGAGAATAGAAGTACATCTGATTTCCTCATAAATTAGAAGAATAAGGAACTCCTTTAGGAGGAAAAAAAAATCAACAGAAAAAAAGACCTTGCAGTCACTCTTAGATGTCAAATACCATTAAATACAACTTTGTCTGTTGCTAGAGAAGATAAAAGCTGTATTTAAAAGCCTTGCCAAAAATGTCCTTTTCAGTACTAATTAGCATCAATGGTCAAAGCCGCTAGAGCAAAAGAAGAACAGAGAAAGGGAGGACAAGAGAAATAAGTACCATCACTGACACTAACAGGATTTTTTTAAGCTTTGTCTCATGATACATTAAAGGATATTTTTCTTTTAATATAATGTCCTAAGCTTACAAGTGCTACGAGCAGATGCCCTTCTCAATCTGCATTAAAATCAAGTCTAAAGGCACAAAAAGAAGAGCCACAGCAGAAAGTGCCTCTTCTCACTGTTTACCCAGATGAGAAATTAGCAGTTCTACAGTGTAAAATGAAGCTGAGACCTCCTTGTTGTGTTTGAGAGCACTTCTGATTGCTACTTCAGGACTTCTCAGCCCATTCCCTGGATCCACAGGAAAAAGCTGAAACACAGTTAAAGAGAGTGAGTCCACCTGACTCTGTCGATTTTGTCTTGATGCTTTTTACAGTCACATGAGTTTTAAGGAGTTTCAAAATGGGTGATTTTACTGTTCAGCACTGATATTCATCAGGAATTGCAACAGGTTTGCCTTTTCCAGCTTTGGCTGTGCAAAGCGGCCCCTCCTTGACAATGAAAGAGTCAGAGGTCAAGAGATGCAGGAGTTTCTCATGTATCAGAGTGGAAAGTAAGTCATCAGGTCTGTTCTACAGTGCCAAAACCAGCTTGGTCTCACCTTTTCAAAGCTCTGGGGGGCCAGGCTGTGCATTAGTCTTCCTTTTTTCCTGCTACCTCCAACAACCTGGCACAGCTTAAAAAAGAAACTTAACCAAACAAAAAACCCCCAAAATATCCCTACCAAACAAACCAAAAATACCCCCAAACCCCTAAGTCATTTCACTTCCCTAATCACCTGAATTTCATTCATTTCCACAGTTTAATTTCTTTCAAATATAAAGTCCCTGCTCACTTCCCATGCACACAAGGTCTGGAGCAAACATGGGAGTGCTGCAGTTCCATGGGTATAATCAGACATGAGAATTCCTACATTTCATAATTACTGCCAACTCAAAATATGGGTCAGAGCCTAAAAACTGATTAGCCCCTTGAGCTTTTCATGTCTCTTCTTGTCATGAGTGGCATGACAGGGGAAGGAGAATAAACAGCCCTCCCCCTCACACTCAGCACACAGCCAGCCTGGGGCACTGAACCCTGGATGCACAGGCTGGGAACAGCATTGCCATAATAGACACACCAGCCTCCCAAATCCAACCTGTCATTCTGCTTCAGTCCTTCTCAGGAGGGGATCTTCTTTCACATTCCTCCCAGACTGACCATGCCCCAAATTCTGTGAATTCGTGCTAAAAACTCAAACCAAACTCTCCTAAGCTGAAAGCCTGGTTTGCCCTCTGCATCCTGCCAATACTTGGTTTATTACTGGATAGATCATCACCAGTACAAGCCTGCAAGAAGTAGACCTTAGAACTGGGCATCCTTTCATTATGGACAGGATCATTTTGGACTGTTCACCTCATGCTGAAGAAATGGAAATGGTTTTGCTCCCTATCAGTCTTGTATGAGTATCAATGAGTTAATGATGAGTTGTTCAACTATTGAGTCACTCTGTGTCTGGGATTTCAAATAGGGGTGTTCATTCAAAGAAAAGAGGGGTTGTGGTGGTTTGGCCAGGAAGTGATTTTTCAGGAAGTTATGGCTTGACAAACCAATCAGAAAGGGATACGTCTCTGTGAACACACAGGGGTTAAATATTAGAGGACCTTGGCGACCTAGGTGGGACTCTTTCAAATACAAATTTCTTTGTATTCTGAAAAAAGGTGTTCCAAAGGCCCCTGGGACTCTTTTTTTAGGAAATGATCTTTAGTGTACAAAGTGCAATGAAGCCAATCTCTTTCCATGTAATGAAAATTAGAAGTGACCAACGGCAGCATTTCCACAGCAAACAGGCACAGTGAGGCACAGCATGTGAACAACAAATTTTTTTAGGATGCATTATGTTTCTGAAAAGAAAGTTCACTTGCACAGACTCGCACTTACTACATATACTAATTAAATCTTCCACTCAACACCAGACACAAAAATCAAAATTCTGAGAAAAAAACCACTGGGGTTGTTTTGTTACGACAGAAAAAAAAAAGACTTTTACCTCAAAACGGAAAATTGCCACTTGACTGGAAGTTTATGGTATTCCTTTTTTCATTTAAGTCATTGATCTCTGCAACTGTCATGACAGGAAATTATATTATTGCTTGATATTCATTTTCTCTGAATTATCAATGCCATTCCATTGGACACCCCCACCTTGTCCCAGGAGACACAGACACAAAAAAATCCAAATTGCTGCTCAGCAAAGTGAATGCCCCATCCGCATCTCCATGGAAATCAAGCTTCTCCATCAGAAGCAGAGCCCCAAATTGCTGCAGGTTAGTTTGTATAAGCAATTCCAACCCACATGGGATGAAGAGAAGATGAAAGTCAGAAGAGAATCCCCAGTTCTTCCTGTGTAAACGCATTTTGCTTCACATATAAAGTTCACTAGGAAGGGTTGGATGCAACACAAGAGGAGGAATCAGGAAGGCAACACGAGATTTTCCTTTCCAGCGTGTCTCATGCAGCCTCAGAAATGCTTTCTGACAGCTCCTCATGTGTTGAAGAGGAAATTCTTCGATGTGCAATCAGCAAGGGGGTCTCTGTAGATGCAGGTTGGCATATGGTATCTCAAATTTCTCAGTGACAAGTGGCATGTTATCAGAGCAACAGAGTAGCAGGGAAAAAGACGTTTTGCTAATCACTCCCTGTTGCCCACACCCTCAGGCAGAATCATATTGCTTTATGCAGATGAGCTCATAACAGTTTCTTCAATTTAGCTTTTATATAAAAAAGTGCCAGCTCCTAACGCTGTGTCAACAGGCACCCGAGGGCCTTCCACTTTACATTGCAAGTGTATTACTATTTAAAGATGAGCTTTTAGCTTAACATCATTGCTTGCCTTCAGAGTTTAATTACCGCCCTCCCCATGAGGCCCAGTGAACCATCCACTCCTCCCACGGGAGTTCTGCCTGGCAATGATCTTTAACTAAATAAGTAAATGCCAAATAAGCACTTCTTAAAGATGCAGTGGCTTGTTCCCTGCCCAGCTCTGATGCTGCAGAAGTGAGGCTCTGGTTTGGATCTCCCTGGGAGCGAGCCATGCTGAATTTAGAGGTCTCAGTTATAAATCTCATCTCGCTGATATAAACTGGAAAGGGGGATTTTAAAAAATGGAATTTTTTTTTTCATTCTGCTGTGTCTTGTATTCAATTATCCCACATCATTACCTATAGGCAGACATAAATCATTGAAACAAGAGACTCTTGTACCCAGTTGGACCACCTGTGTCTCATTCTATCCAACCTGGATTTCCTACAATACTCCTCCAGATTATTTTCCCACATTTCTTTCTACCACCTCTATCTGCAGGATTAAAATATTTGTATTATGAAGCAATTAATTCCCTTGAAATAAATATCCAAAACTTATAATGGGTCAACACAGATACACTTAATTTTGTAACAATTCAAGTTATTGGGCCAGGCAGAGGCTAAAGACTCAACTGTGTCCATAGAAAGAGGAATTTAAACAGAGCTTTTTTTTTTTTAGATAGAGGAAATAAAACTTGGCACAACCAGGTATGGTTTCAGAAATATGGGAGTATTACAAAGCTACACTAAAGATGATCCCGGATCTTAGAACCCTCTACCCAAATAGTACCAATCTGTACTTCAGGACAGCATCCATGGCTCTGACTGAGCTGGAAAGGAACAGAGCAGGGAATCTTTCTGCTAACAGGAAAATAACCCACTGAGCAGATCCCACCAGAGCAGTAATCACGCCATCAGACATGGGCTGTGCTTTCTGAGGCACTGTTCAGCCAGCACACATTACAAATGATCATAAAATCACATGGTCAATGTGCCTCTTGGAGTTGTCCCTGGCTTGAGAAACAAAATTCAGGCCAGAGTGGCTTTAGAGAACAGCGGGTCTGAAATTAAAATGAAGCTTTCCATCATACCATTATATAAACACAATGGGGTTTTTTTGTAAAGTTGCAAGAAATCCCTTTCTCCCTCTGTGTTTCAGAATATAAAATCTCTAATCATAATGTTCTGCACCAAATGAAAGTACTTCTATTTAACCTAGAGAGGGCAAAATACTGTTTTGTTTGAGCATCAGATTGAAAAAAACCATGCAAGCATCAAGTAAACGGAGTGCACAACATCACCATCTTCAGAAGAGAGCAGAAAGCTGCAGTTTCTTGCAGGCTCCCTATGAATTATGGATGTGGCAGCAGGCCTCTGGCAACATTTTGCTATAATGTTAATTTTTCTCTTTTTTGATTTTCTGTTATTTGTATTTATAAGGAGAGCTGTCAAGCATCAAAACCCAGGAATGTTCTTAAAATATTTACTTGGTCTCTGAAGGTGTGAACTGCAGTTGAATAAAACCAGTGCTTCCTCATATTTAAGATCTTATTTTTATATTGTTTTCCTCACCAGGGCACCTGAATGTTTTACAAACATGACCACTCCTTCCTTTGAAAACAATAAATAAAATGAAAACTAAGCACACATTTCTCCACCTGTGCATGCTGCAGGGTTTGTTCAGCTACTGAGGCAAAGCCAAGCCAGGTAAGTGATTCCTCTTCTTTTTTTCCTTTTCCTTAGACAAAACCATTCCAAATAATTGAAATGGACATGGCTACCACTTTCAGTATGCCTTTTAAGCTCTGAATGTGTTTATTCACAGGAATTTTGCCTAAACGCTGACTTTGTCAATTTCTTTGAGAAGATCCTTCACTGGCAAATTTGGAGAATGGCATCACAACAGGGGCTGTGCTGCCAGAACCCTTCTTTGAACCAGGCTAAAAGTAATGACAAATATATCCAGGTACAGGAATCCTGGGCTCAGACCAGCCATTGCTTCTCTTCTCCATGATATTCAGCTTTTGAACAAATGATATAATAAAAAATTGCCCCTGAGCATGTTGTCACTTAGGGCTTCTTTTTGATTCTCTTCCCAAGGCATTAATTTCTCTGGATTTTCTCTCTGGTGGTTTATTTATAACTGAAATAAATGGTTCTTAAAGCCTAAACTCACCACTTCAAGGGAGCAGGACCAGAGTGGAAGGCTGGAAAAAAATGCTGGAAGTGAGGAGTAAGCTGATGCTTGTGGAGACAGAAGTGACAGGCATCCCTCCTGCCGTGATTCTAAAGGGAAAGGTGAATCTCACTTCCCTCACTTGGCAGTGTTCAAACCTGGAGCTGAGGAACAGACAGGAACAGTGCAGCCAGCAGGAATGCTGAGAGCAGCAGGCAAGGCAGGAAGAGAGCTCAAACCAGCAAACCTAAAGACTGCCAGGCTGGATGGATGCCTGCTGCTGCAGAGCACCTCTGAAAATTTCCATATTTTCTGGCCTTTCAGCTCCTGTCAGTGTGCAGAGATGCCAGGAGAGGGCAGGGAGCAGGGAACACCTCCAGCACAGCTTGCTCAAAATGGTCTTGGCTGTTTATCTGTGGACTTCCCTCTGCTGAGTCCCTTTCCTAAGCAGCTCCCTGCTCCTCTCATCCAGGAGCACACCCAGGGCTGATTTTGTTTTGTGTTTTATTAAATCACTGATGTTGGGGAACTTAGGAAAGCACCACCAAATTCCTCTTGTATCAATGCTGCAACTTAACAGAGAAAAGTAAATTCACATCAAATGGTCCCTTAAATTTTGCTGTCCAAGCATTCAAGAGTAGGACCATCAATTAATAATAAACATCGCTGTCTTTAGCTTATAAAGCCTTTTGCTTCATCAGAAAAGACAGCCTTCAACACCTGTACCAAACAAATGCTTTGAACAGGAGAACTAATTCAGCATCAGCTTTTGTTATCTTAGGTATTTTATACCTTCTCACAGGGTATCCATCAGGCCCAAGAAAAATACCAGCTCAGCCAGAAATAAAGACCAAGCCACGAGGATTTGTTGAAAGAGGCAGGACTATCAACAGTTAGAGGATCAAATAATTACTACAGAAGTTCTGTAATTTATAGAAGTGGTCTTCGTTTACCAGTTTAAAATATCTAATTTATAGACTCATGGCAATGTGGATTTCTGAGTCCTACCACAACTTCCCATCCTGCTCTGACACAGTTAAAAGCGTTTCACAGCCTTTCAACTTCCACATTTGCTCATGTCTGTGTTTTCAGAAGAGAAAGACAGAACTTCCTAAAAAGATATTGGCAAGTGAGTCATTCTGGGAGCCTTCAGCTATTTTCTCCACATTAAATAATCACACTGAAGAGTTTCCCCCATGTTACCCAAATCCTTGACAGTGCCATTCCAGCTGTAAAATCAAACCTCCCCTGTGTCACAAGCCCCCTTTTTTGCATGGTTAAATGAAAGCAGCAAGTTATGCCATAAGCAGCACAGACTGAAGAGCTGGATGCTGCTACAGAGCCCTCCCACAGATCCATTCCTGCTCTAAATATGATAATAGTATTATTTCATGCACATACTGTAATCACTGAAATATGTCAGTGATCTGTAAACGAGCATTAAAGATCAGATAAAACCAGATTTCTTATGTTTCAGACATGGATTACTGGTAAAAATCCAACCCGGAAATTGAAGCAATCCTAAGCATCTTTTTTTTTTTTTTTTT
>VXBN01013507.1:49812-63000 GCA_013397395.1 Sinosuthora webbiana
TTCTTTTTTTTTTTTTTTTTTTTTTTTATCAGCATTACAGCTCCAAACCATCTGTACCTAATTGTAAGACAACAAATTGTCTAAAAACCAGCGAGGATTAAGAGGACAAAGCTTCTTATGGACTGTTTATATTAGAGAAATTTAAAGACTTCTAAGATCACAGCACTTCTGCGCTTGTTTTATTTTGGCCAAGCCCTTGTGTTTATCTTCCAAAATGGAAATACATAGAGCACGTTGATCACTGCCACAGCAGCAGTAAAGAGGTTTACCAGGGTCTTAAACTTTGATGAGAAATCCACTGATAGCTTAAGAGCTGGCTGACATTTACCCCTAAAGTTCATGCAGGGCAAGAAGCCCAAGAGCTGAGCTCCAGTGCTCCACTGACTCCCAGAGCTGGAGGAACTGGGCCAGTGGAGTAGGGTGGGAGACACTTTGTGTGTCATGCTTCTTGGGGTAGCAGAGAAAAAATAATTTCGTTTATGTGGAGTGAGGGACAGAGATTTGGCTGCTGCTGGGCGGGAGGGACAAAAGGAAGCCACCAAAAGGGTCACCCAAGAGTCTCTGGAGTGGATGGAGTCATGTCCATCTCTTCCTGATGAACAACTTCAGTGTCCAGAGCACCTCCAAAATGTTTTGGAGCGTCGTGCTCATTCAGCTGTGCTTGCATTCTTTTTAATTTATTCCCTTTGCCAGCCCTGATTTGTTTCAATCACTGGCTAGAAAGTAATATTGTGCAATTAAATAACAATTCATGAGATGAAGAACCAGCATCGACCTGCCAAAGTCAGCACTTTGCCCACCTGCCAACTGCAGCTCTCTTCATTAAAGCACCACTTGGTGCATCTCCCAAAGAAATCCGTATCTGCAGAAGGGAAAAACCTGCACATCTGCCAACAAAAATTTCCTTTTAGGGCTCTTCCTTCTTGTCTTTGAGCTCCTCCTTAATTTCTTTTATTCACTTAGATCTCTTAGAAAAGAAATTCTTTAAAAAAAAAAAAAAAAAATCAAGCTTTCTCTAAGACACATCAAAAACTCTGAAAAAGCTCTTAGTGGCATGTCTCCTGGGACTTCTGATGCACTAAATGAAATGCAGATGCTTTAAAAATAACTGGTAAAATATTTAAACTTGAGCGAGATGTTATAACTAATAATCTACTCGTTAAAATAAACATGCACATTTTTTAATACAGTAACAAAGAACTGTCTGCCTGGCACACAGGCTGCTCGAAATGGTTCCTTCATCTTTGAAAAGCTGGGTGATATTGGCTGAGTCCAAATTAAAAGTTTGTCTTCAACACACTTTTTTTAAGGGTCAATTTTTTTATTTTTAACACAAAAAGGTCAAATCTCATCTAGGACAGTCATTAAAGAACACCATCTCTACATTTTGTCAGTTAAAAGATTTCTTTAAGGTCATTATGTTAGAGGTTCATGCAAATGAAGATCACATCCTCTGTCCCCTCCTCAAATTCTTTCATTACCAGTTGTTATTAATGTCTCCATTTTCATTTTTAGTTACTTGCTTTTCAATAAATTAGCAAAAAATAGAGCTGAACCATTTCTTTTTTCTTTTTTTTTTTATAGTAAAGGTAACTCTACAGCCTTACACTTAAATGCTATTTTACTCATAATTTGAGAAGATGACAAAATGAAAAGTTACAAGGATCCAGTCTCACGTATCCCTCTGTACTGAGATGAAGATTATTTCAGAATTAGTGCTGTCCTTAAGCCCACTGCCTTACTGGCTTTGCCAGCTCATAAATCCAATTAAGATTCCAGGCTGCATTTTGAAAGCTGAAGAGTCAATGTGTAAAGCTACAAACAGCACGTCCTCGAGGGCAAATGCCTGTGGCCTCATAACCTCCTTGTCTCAAATGAAGCTGTTTAATTTGATTTTTTTATCCTCTTTTATATCTATACACATGCCTAGCTGTTCTTAGAAGTAATCTCTTTAAGGCAAATTCATATAGATGTGCCAGAAAAGTGCATTATGTCCATTCCTCCTGGGCAAGATGGGAATTCCTGAATGGGGCATTTCAGTAGAATCGTTCTAATATTTAAAATCTTAGTTTTATACTTCCAGGCTTTTAAACAAGATCCTATTCCATCATGAATAGAGAAGATGATAATTTTGTACCTAGGAGCATTTTCAAGTAAAAAAAAAAAAAAAAAAATTGAAATTGTGTTTGTTTAGGAAAAAACAAACAAACAAAAAAAAACCAAACCAAAAATAAGCTCTAATGCTCTGTAGGGTATTTATTCTAATAATAAATTTCATTTTTCATGCCTGCTACACATTGTAACACAATGTTGCCGTGTAACACACAGTTAATAATACAAAATTACTTTTATTCAGGTATTTTTTTCAGTGCTGATTCTTACTTCCACTGTGTAGCTCTAACTGAACTTCAGTGACTAATTTTAGTTGGGCAAGATCTGGTCAAAATGAACTGTTTTATCTATTTCTTAGAATTTTTTTTCATTTTATTACATTTCCTTATCATTTTAAATTACAAGAGAGTTTGTATGAGTTAGTGTAACAAAGAATTAGATCTCTGCTCAATAAAACTCACCTCACAAATGTATTCTGCTCACATAAACCCACACAGAAGCTTCTCTTGTCCATATTTTAAGGCTTGTTCTACACAGATCATCCCAAATAATGTTATAATTCCCATATATGGACACCACACTTCTGTCAATGAAATTATTGCAACCCACAGAGGGAAGAGAAAATAAAAAATTAAAGGAAAAAAATGTGAGAGCCACAACACCAAAGTGAGTTTAGCTCCAAACCTCTAAATGTTGAGATTCCTCTTGATTTCTGAGGTGAAGAACATAAAAATACCAGTGAACACAGTCTTGAACATCTACTCATTATGTTTAAAATCAAGGATATTCCAGATTTTCTAGATTGTCTAAAGTAGGTCAGAAACTCCAGGAATAACTGGTAAATCCCAGTTTCTTCTCCAGGATTCAGTGCAGATGCACAGTGACCACTGTGAAAAATCCTCATTTATTCCAGAGGAGTTCCTCCAGGACTGCTGGCCATCCCCAAAATTCATATAAACGTTGACTTCCCATCAAAGACTGCAGAATAGCAGAGACTCTAAACCAGAAACCTCTTTGGGGAAAAAAAAAAAAAATAACACCTAAAGCCCCCAGAACTTCTAGTCATTGAAGCTCCTCAGAATGAAAGATTTGCTCAAATTTTCTACAGGAAGAAAACCCAAACACACAAAAATACCCAAAACAAACAAAACATACCACAAAAAAAAAAAAAAAAAATTTTAGTCAACTGAACCATTCTCGTCAAAGCAAAGTGCTTTGTGCAGGGCATGTTTGAGCTCCTCTGAGATAATTCAGGGTTTTTCATGACTTTTTTCCCCCCTTCCAAGGCAGGACCTGCAATCCTGGATGTCTCCCAGGATGAGCCAGGCTCACTCATAGCCAGGTGTTTCCCTCCTGCCTTATCCAAGAGAGGAAAGTTGGTCCTCCAAGACAGATGTGGCACTTTGAAAGGGTTAAACTGTGCCAGTTAAATCTTGTAATAACTAAATATTGTCATAATCTTATAATCTTTATAATTCCTAGCTCTGCCAGCCAGATCCTGTTCTGTTTTCTGCCACACAAAGACGCACAGATATTTGAGGTCATAAAGTGACTGATCCTGTAGACCCGAGGAAATAAAGCCACTCTTTATGTGTGGAATGATGAAAGCACAGAGTTTGTAAAAATGTAAAAATCTGTGAAGTTTGAGACAAGCAGGGAAGTATTTGTTATGGTTAAAATATTTCATAGCAATGAAAGCTTTGCAGGTATTGCTTAAGAGCACCACAATAGCATGAATGTTAATTTTGTTATTAGATTGTTTAAATAGTATTCTTTCTAACCTTATCCCTTAGGTTTTTAAATTCTATGCAACAGAGCAATTAGGTTGATCTTTATAAAAATTAAGAGATGAGGTTTCTTTCTGACTAGAAAGTTGTAGAAGAACACCAAAAAAAAGCTCAAAAAGCAGAACAAATGGCACAACAGAAACATACAGCTCATCTTTTTAACAATAATAAAGAAAATTACCTGGTTGTACTACAACTCCAATGTAAACACTATCCCCATCAACTGGGATTAGCTCCTAATCTGAATTACAATCCTTAAACAACAGGTGGGATTTTTTCATGAGTCACAGCTCATATCTTCATATCACCTCCGCCCTCAAAAATAAAATAAAAAAGAGAAGAAAAAAGAAGCAAACCAAAAAGAGGTTCCAAATATATAAAAGTCATCATTATCTCCTGGTTGGCCTAAAACAATGACCCTAAGCATATAACTATCAACCTGGAGGAAACTAAAGCCTGTATATAGTGTACCTGACCCCTAAACTGGCTTCCTATTGGATATTTTGTGAAGTGTAAGAGTTCAGTCTGGACTTCATGATGGGAATGTTGCACAGCTGGGTTCCCTAAAAGCCTTCCAAAGCTCGAGGGCTGCCTTTGCTTCTGTGGCACTGAGGGTTATCAGGGTGCTCTTGTCTGGGAAACTTTTAATTGCATTTTGTCAAGACACTGAAAGGTGTTAATACAGATTTCATATTATTATAAAATCTTGACATTAACTGCTCTAGCAAATTAGAAAGTTACCTTTTAATTTCATTCCTTTCTCCTTTCCATTTAGGATGTGTTTTGGTGAGCCTTCACTCCTTTTTTTAGGAGATACCTTACACTTAGGTTTGTTTCTCCTCAGTTTAGGAACTCCTACCCTCACCCTAGGACTCTTACTCCCTCAAGGTGTTTCTCCTCCTTGAAACTCTTCCTTTCCCCAACAGCTCATTCTGGCCTTCCCTCAGATTTTGTTCCCCCACTTTTCTCTTTTCCCAAATAATCTTTTCCCATTTCTTTTCAGCTTATCAACCAGCACTCCTTTTTCCCCTGCACTCCTGCATTTTCCTCCAGTGCCCTGAATTCCCTCCCCACGCATATTTACTCACAGTTCTGCTCCCAACAACTCTCTCTGCCTCTCCCTGACCCTGCCACATCTGTCAAACCAATTATATCATATTCCCTAAATGGGATATGGATCTCTGGGGATATAAATCTCTGGGCAGTGTTCAGTTGCCCTCAGGAGCTGCTTATTACAGAGGTGGGGAAAGAGGAATGGCTTTTCCTTCTCATTCCTTTCCATCCACCCATGGGGGAATTTGTGGAACCAAAGGGATTGTTAATGTTCCTTTCCAAAATGGAAGGACAGCCAGCCTTAATAATGAGACTAAGGAACACCAGGGCACAGAACTCTCTTTGTTTTCTCTGATAGTAGAACAAGGGCAGCCAAAAAAATGACGTCAGGAACTGGACCAGCTGAATATCCTAAAGGAAAGCCAAAATCCCTGTGGAATGGTTGACTCATCAACAGCAGTCTAGGACCACACTGCAGACACAGAAAATGGCAGCAAAGTGGTTCAGACCAAAGTCCTCCAACTGGAGTTAACTCAGAGATTGACCTCAAAAAGTTGGAAATCTAGGATGATGGAGACGGGAATACAGGTGACCTCACCCCTGATGAGTAACAGCTGTGTTTATTACAATACAGCCTTGTCCCTGATGAGTCACAGCTACATCCAATAAAGATAAGTGTGATAAAAGGGAGTGGGTTAGCTGGTAAGAGAGACTTATGATGGAGAAACCTTGAGGAAGAGGGAATTATGAAGAAGGATCCTGAGGTGAGAGAATCACTGCTGTGAGGTCAGTCTGGGTCTGCAGTTAGAGCCTGTTGTTGGAACCTGCAGCCACAGTCTAGCTGGGTAAAAACCTGCAGTCAGAGCCTGCAAACTGATACCTGCTGTCAGAGTTCATCAGGAAATAACCAGCAGTCTGAGGCTTCAAGGGAAACCTCCAGTAGGAGTTGCTGAAGCCAGAGTCAGTGAGTGGTTGGAGTCAGGATGGCTGAGCTGTAAAGAGGAATGAACCAGGACCCTTTTCATTCTGTGATTAACAAGAAGTCTGTGTCTCAGCTCATTTTTACTCTCTAACAAGAGGAGTGCTGCAACAGGATGAGATCCACCTTGTCCAGTTTTTTGAGGTGATCAAGTGCGCACCATTTAATCAATGGAGGGAGCAGGACCTTTCCAAAAGGGAGTGTTATGCTTTTCCAAGGAATATGCCTTTGGTCAGGGAGGTGAAATTAGTCACGTATTTCTATAGTTCATCTGAGAGAGGAGACCAACACAGCTCTCTTTGGAGAAGATGAAGCCTTTCCATGACAGACAGCCTGCCACTTCCTTCCCTGTCCCACTACAGCAAGCACTCTTCCCTTCCAATATTTCCAAGGAAAACAGAAATTTGTTTTCCAAGGCAGAAAAACATACTGTAGAAAGCATTAAAAGAACTTTATACATTACCTTCAGGTTTATTGGGTAAAAACAATGACAGTGAGGGCCCTCTGAGCTCAGTTTTAAACTGCTGAGACCCTACAAGAACTTGGAGGGAGAGGCAGCCTTGCCTGGCCATTTTTTAACTGAGTCCTTAAAAAACACAGTGTTCAGAGTTGGAGCAATATGGTTTTATGGAATCTGAATTGACACATTACGTAGAAATCTGATTTAGCAGCGGTCATAACTGCTCCAGGAAAGTGGTTTCTCTGCTGCAATAAACCAGGTTTATTGAATAGTTGTCTGGTAATCAGCCTGCAGTATGATTATTATTATTTACTATCACCTGATTTCACCCTTCGTTTAGTAACAGTTGAGGTTATCCATCATTCCCCGACGAATTAAATTGCCAAAAGACTTTCATCTGTCTCTCACAGGGAAATTATTTCCTAAAATATTTTGAGAAGCGCTGCACTTTCATGTGCACACACATTTATTTATATATGTATGCACACACGCACAGAGGGGCTTTATGTTTTATTTCAGGAAAACATCACAGCAAGATAAAGGCTTGGCTGCTAAGTCTGCTGTGGTTTAGCTGTTCTAGTCAGTTCTTCTCTGTTAATTCTGGTGCCTACAGTTGTTTGTTTCATAATTCACCACGTGAGTGCCTGCTGGAAGCAATTTTAATACCTGATTGCTCTTGGCTTCCAGTGAAGGAACGTCCTTCATCAGGGACAACAAGATGGGGTTGGTGAGGATTTATGAAGCAATGGCTGGATGTGACTACTGGGTAGAAATCACTTTTATTATGTGCATAAAATGGTGTTTGGATTAAAGGACAACTGTATTTCTCGTGATGACAACCAATCCAACACCTTAGACAAGAGAAGAAAGCCTGCACTTTGGGGCTTAATTTTAGTGACTTTTATGGAGGTTTTCACTTTGACTGACCTGAGAATTTAAGGGATAACTTCAACACAATGGGTATTCAGTTTTCATGTTTCATAAAAAAAGGCCGAGTTGGCGAAAATATTTTCTGTAAAATAAACATTGAAACCTACTTAGGTGCTGTAGGTAAGACTCAAAAATAACTCAGAGTCACAGATGAGTTTTCTTGATGACTTTCCTTCCGTCACGTTTCTAATCAAGGTAGTCCCAAAGGTGTCATTATTACAGCTGTTAATAAAGATAGCTGATATTTTCTTTCAAAATGTGTGCTTGTGGTAATTAAAACGCCTTGCTGCTGCCCTAAAGGTATGGTTTGATTCACCAGAACCTGGTGGACGCATCCTAAAATAACTCTTTTAACTGTTACAATTCTTGTGCATGTTGCCCTGTGAACAAACCACAGGGGTTTTCCTGTGATCATTTTATAATAATATTGTGAAGAATAGGGAGGAATATAAGGGGAATAGAGAGGAAAATAACAATGTAGACTCACCACAAAAGAACTTTCACAGAGAGAAGGAATTTGGGGGAATTTTAAGGAAAAACACAATCTCATCGGCAATGAGGGAGAAAAAGGAGATGACCTGGAAGCTTAAAATGTTGTTACCACTCCCCTCCCACACCTATCAAATGCTATTTCTACCTTCCAGTTCCTCTGTTGGTAGATCCAGTTTACTAAACCCTCCCCATCAGATGGTTTTATGCTCTCCCTGATATGTTCATGAAGAATTGTGCTGACTGTCACCTCCCAAAGAAAACTAATCCCAAATCAACCCTTTTTTATTATTGCCCAAAGGAAAAAATTCACATTCAGAGTCTCATCATGCAAAGCTGATCACACAACAGAGCTGACCATATCTTCCTGTGAAGTGAGAGAAGTGGTCAGGTGAGAGAATAAACCTAACCTGGATGTACAGCTCTAGATATTTCAGGGAGTAATTTCATTATTCAAGTCTTATCAATCATACAAGAGGAGCAGTTAATCTCCAAAACTGTTCAGCTGCCATGATGGCAGGATTGGCATTTGATCATCTGTGGGACCTGGATCTTCTCTGTTCTTGCTTTATTGCCAGTTTTGGGTGAGCAGCCTTTCAACACCTAATGAACAGCTTCGTTTTGCTCAAGCACCCAGCTGTTCACAAGGAATTGTGTCAGGTAGAGTTTGACTTGGGGCAAATCTGAAGTGTAAAATGAACCTAAATATTTACTGATGACAAGAACAACAAACTGGAGATGTATTCTGAGAATATTAGAGCTGCTACAGCTGTTTCATAGTCCCACCAGTTAATGCTTTTCTTTCCCACATAGATGTTTTTTATCCTTCTCTAAACATCTGAAGGACTTCACAAGAGGAAACAAAAATCTAAAAAGAAAATTTTTTTCTGACTGCTCAAAATGTCCACCTGAAAACTCAGTCTGGGCTTAGGAAACCACTGGAAACAGAGGGAAGCAGAACAAGGTGCCATATTTGTTGAGATGTCAAAGATTCAGTTAAATAAGATTCAAACATTCCTGGAAATACCACAGCGTTCAAGGCATCTATACCCCCCAAATCCCTCCTACAGTCACAGCAATGCTAGGATTTCACTTGATAGCATTGTCTCTAATCAGAACTGCACAATCCTCCCTCCACAACTGCACATAAAATGTGTTTTAGGACAGGCAGAGACGTTGTGATCTGAGAGGCATCTGACTGTATTTTCTGGTTTATGGGCTTCCTTGTCTTCTCATTGTTGCTGTTTGCAAATAGCTCCAAAGAAATAAAAAAGAAAAAATTAGTCCAGTGTAAAAAGAAATGTGCCAGGGAGAACAAAATTATGCCAGCTGGTCTTTTCCTTATGTTATTCTGCTACGAGACCTGAGGTTTTTGAACCCAAAAATTCATACCATAATTATTCAGTTGAGGTCTTGGAAGGAACAGATTTTGTGCTGATTTTATTTAGACACAATCAAGAAAACATTTCTTGACTGCTTTTTTTCCAGCTCTCATAGAAAAAAAAAAATGCTATGTCACAATTTGTTTTCCCCAAATTTTTTATAACAAATACAATTTAGTACAGTAAAATTCCTCCTCATAGATAATCAGGCACCTTCTCCTCCAAAAGGAGGTGTTACACTTTCTTCCTGTGCTACTGCTCTTTCCCTCCTAGATTTTATTTCTAGGAATTTAGATATCACTTAACTGTTTTTTCCTTACCTAAATACTGTTATTTCTGTTTATTTAAATGATACTTTCATTGAATATTAATATTATTGTACATTTTCCTCCTTTCTCCAGTAAATAACCCCTCATAGATTGAGAGCTTTAGACTCGTTGATTTCTCGGAAAACTTGAAAATTCCCAAGAGGCCATTTAAAAGGATTTCTATTCATCCTGCGTAACTTGACTTTTCTCCCTTTGGCAGATATTTTGCTTTGGAAATCCAAATAAGAACATGGAAAAGTGGAATATGGTGGGGACATGCATAAAGTTGGATTTGCATTCCTTGCTGATTCTCGACAGGCAACCCAAAGGAAACTGATGGAGTCCAACCAGGAAGCTGAAACTGAAGCAAGAAATCAGAGGTCCAAAACTTCAGGTGAACTTCTAATGGATTTGCTATTCAAAATGGAAAATAAGTCAGTAACTGTAAGGATCTATTGATTTAAAGTTAAAATAAGCTAGATTGAAGGGGGCACTGAAGTACAATTTTTGTTTTGTTTTCTGCCTAGTGGTAAAGGTCTAAAACTAAGTCAAGTCAGGCAAAAAGTCTATTTATATATAAAATGGCTGAGGTACCTTTCTATTCACCAGCATTCATTTAAATAAATAAAAAAATGCATGAGAGCAACTAAACAAATTTTCTCATCCTTTTACCAACTTCAAAAAATACCAAACTGTATTTCATCAGTATTTTTGAAAATGAAACATCATAAGAAATATCAAAAGAAAACAGACTGTTTAAAAACCAAAGAACTCCAGGGATGCATGTGTATGTTGCTCCTATGAGAATATCGGCTGTTGAATTCTGATTTAATTCCCTGAAGATTAATTTATTCAATCAGTGTACCAAAGGTTTTAATAAAGCAGGAGTTCTCTGAAGCAAATATGTTTTAATTCTTCTTTTACAGCTCTGTTTTTTGTTAAGCAGATCTCAGCATTTCAAAAAATTTATAAGCTGTATCCAGTTTGCCTCTCCTCAATCTGAGGAATCTGCAGTGATCCTGCCTCTTTTTTTTTATTTTTTTTCCTCTAATTTAGGATGCTGGAGTTTTGCTGAGCATATAGCACAAGGAAAAGGTATCTGCACCTTAAAATTCCAGTGCACCTGGCAGTTATAACCCAGCAAACATGGATTTTCTCCTCTGCTTATATGACGGTGTGGTCAGTTTTAATTCTCTGTCTTTGTGATGAAGCAGAAACGCTGTAGGTTTTGCCAAAATAACAAGGAATTTGGGAATGCATTCCTGCAGAGAAATTGGGTTATCTCACCTTATCTGGCGAGTGGAGAAGAGAATCAAAATGAGACAATACCACAAAATAGAGACACTTTTTCAGTTTTGCATCAATTTTGATTAAAACACTGAATTCATTCTTGCATGTATTTCTTATCATTCCACAGGAAGATACTTCTTGAAGTGCTTAGTTAGCTAAAACATCTAAAACCAACAGTATTTTACCTTTTTAATTTATTAATGAAACTATTTTCAGTTTAATCTTTATTTTTCCTCTGGCACATTTACTCATATGAAGTGATTGATTCTTATTCTGTAGGATATACTTCTGTATTTGTAGGTTTCTAGAATATGGTGATCTTTCTTTGATCTTTCTTCTTTTTCCTTTTGATCTTTTTTTCCCCACCAGTAAAAAACTGTTCCTCTCTACTCCTTTTTTTCACCACATAAGACTTCAAACAAAACCCCTTTCTGTTTTGTTTTCATCCCATATCTTTATTTCTTGCCTTCTTCATCTTTTGTTTTCACAACAGAACTTTACATAGTTACTTTGTTAATGATTTTTATATTGTTTACCTTTTCTAGTAATACAAACAACCAAACTGCAGTATTTGAGGTTAATCTAATATTTGCTTTCTTTACACTACATCAGAAATGATCCCTGTACTCATTAATTTAATCACAGAGTGATTTGGACTGGAAAAAACCTTAAAGATCATCTCATTCCACCCCCTGCCATGGGCAGGGACATCTTCCACTATCACAGGTTGCTCCAAGCTCCATCCAACCTGGCCTTGGACACTTCCAGGGATCCAGGGCCATCCACAACTTCCTTGTAAATAATCTGGGCACTTGAAGTTCTCTTTTAAATTTGCAGAAATAATAACTTTTTCCAACATTTTGACTTAAAATTTCGACAGATTTTTTTTTTGCTTCTAATGCTAGTTAGTCTCAAGGTGATTGTTTTCAAAACTATTTTTGTTGCATTTAGTAGTAGTATTTAGTACTGGTATTTGATTTACATTTAAATAGTATTCTCATAGTGTTTAAGTATTTCAAAGAGATTTCAAAATCCTATTTTCAAATACTATTCTCACAATATTTAAAGGGAAAAGAGATGAGCAACAGGGGTCTCCAGTCCAACGTCATGCTCAAAACAAGGCCAGCTCTGAGACACATTGATCCACTTGGGACTTGAAAACCACCAAGGATGGAGACAGGACAAACTCTCTGGATAATCCATGTTGGAAACCTGGGCACTGAGAATTTCAGGCTTTCTGTGCTGACAGGCACTGACCCCCAAGAAAACACTGCATTTGACCTGTGGCCATGGAGAAGGCTTCCAAAATTGAGTGACAGCACTGGGATTGTGGGTGTGGAGTTTGAATAGAAGTGTGTGATATCACAGGGTGGAAAATTAGAGTTTAAGGTTTTAGAATATAATAATATGTATATAAAGCAAGGTGGAAGTTTTAGGGTGTAGGCTCAGTCCTTCTTTTTCACCTTCTTCTTCATGGGTTTGGGTGATATTTTGTAATTGGGTAGAAAAATCTGCATTGGAGGCCACGGGCGGTTGGTTATTGGGTTAAAAGTAAAAATAATTTAGGTGTCATTTCTCAATTGGATAGTTTATCCTCGAAAGGCCTTGTAAAGAAAGAAATCCACATCAGCATCCAGCTATTCTCATGGGGAAAAACTGTTCCTTCACACCCAAGCTCATTTCTGTGTTTTGCTCATCCTCCTGCCCAAGAGGGAGTTGCTGTAGGACCTCCAGTGCCAGGACATGCTGTGGCCTCGTGTCCAGCTGGTTGTCCCCACTCCCAGGGCTTTTCCCACTGCCCAGTCAGGCCCTGCCAAGGATTTGGTCCATCCCAGGGCCAGGGAGAGGGAGGTGGCTTGGTGTGGATGGAAATCAGGAAGCTCCTACGTGTCACAGACAGCAGAGCTGTGCAGATGCTGCACCTGCAAATGAGGCAGCAAATCTGAAATCTGCCCTTCACACACACACACACAGTTATTTATTACAGGTTTCAATCTTATTTATCGTAGATTTCAATTAAAAATCATTTAAAAACATATTAAAACCCAATCAGCAGTGTTCTGATTTCTCAGTTTGCTGCCTCCATCCTTTCACAAAAAGGTGAGGCAGAAAAGATCCCAGAACGTGGCATCTTTAGGATTTGCCACTGGGCTCCAGCCCCACGCTGAGGCAGAGTGAAGCTGGCTAATCATGGTGTTTTCCAGCCTGGAACAGCTCTGTTATCAGCCTCATGCAGGCTCTGACCCCCAAAGGCTGCCTATTGTGCAGCAGCCCAGCAGCGTCTGGGGCCGCCAGCAAGGACAATGGATTGACCTGCTCAGCCTTTGCAAATTGAAGCTGCCTGGGAAAATAAAATTGAAAAAAAAAAAAAAAAAAAAAAAAAAAAAAAAAAATGAAA
>VXBN01013507.1:77187-222308 GCA_013397395.1 Sinosuthora webbiana
TTTTTTTTCGTGTGTGTTTCTGGGCCGGCGCCGGGCGGTGAGTCAGTGTTAGTCACTGCCGGGGCTCTGCGGCGGGGAGATCTGCAGCGCCCTGACAGCCTGTCACCACCAGCCGAGCGGGATGGCACCGCCGAGCTAATGAGGCTGCGAGGCCGTAAACACAAAGGAACCAGAAATAAAAAGGCCGGTGAGAAAATGTGAAGCGATAAACAACGAATTACGCAAAAAAAAAAAGGCACAAAAAAATAGCGTTTCTGCGCCTTAAACGCGATTTGTTCTGTGGGTTGGGTTTCTTTTGTTGTTTGGTTTGGTTGTTTTTTGTTTTTTTTGTTTTTCAAACTTTACAAGCCTAAATGCTAGGGAAAATCCTTTAAATTGCTCTCAGACACCCAAAAAACTAAATATAGCCACACACATAGCCCGGTGGCATGATGTGCTCACTCCTGCCCATGCCAACACTGAGATTTACAAAACAGACAATTCAGCCTGATAACAGCATGGGACATTCCCCACGCTGGGTTTTCCTCTCCAGGGATGGAGAGTCTCCTTCATAGCCAGTGCAGCCCATCTGCAAAGGGCACAGCTGCTGTTTGGCTCACAGAATCCCAGAATCCAAAACCTTCAAAATCGAGTCCAACCTGTGCCTGATGCCCACCTTGTCACCCAGAGCACCAGTGCCACATCCAGTCATTCCTTGGACACCTCCAGGGATGGGGACTCCCAGCCTCCCTGGGCAGCCCCTCCAAATGCTTGTCCAACGCTGCTCATGAAGAAATTCCTCCTGATGTCCAACCTGAACCTCCCCTGGTGCAGCTTGATGCCATTTCCTTTTGCTCTGTCCCTTGCTCCCTGGGAGAAGAGGTCAGGAGAGCACCCTTGGCTGGCTGCAAGGTGAGCTGGCCAAAGTGGGCACAGCTAAACAAAACCAGCTCTAGAGCAGAAAGTCCCAGAAGAAAGCTGGATCTCTCCTTTTCCTAAACAAACTGGTGCAGTTCTGAAATGGGTGAGAGAAGACAGATCCTGGGAAGGATAGTGGGTCAGGACCTTGCTAAAAGGCTGTTGCTGCAGGAGGAGATTGAGGAAGCAGACATTGGTGGGAAGTGGAAAATGGAACCTGTCCTGACAACCTGGATTTTTTATTTTTTTTTACCAGTATTCTGTTGAGCTGGGCATCCCTGATGTGCATTTCAGGCAGAGAGTGACATTCACTGCCCAGTGCTGGTCCCTGCTCAGAGGCCAGACTCACATGTCCTCTGCTCCTTTAGGCTGCCTGGCCTTTCTGAGCCTCCCTCAGAACTCCCAGAGCACAGTGGCTATCCCATGCTATGTTCCTGTTATTTCTAACAGCAGAGCTCTTGGCAGGGCATCACCATTTCTTTATTTCATTTTTAGTTTGTTAGGTAAAAGACGGTGGAACATGGCAAACACTGAAAAGAGAATTGTCTGAAATTTCAAACTTTTTTCTTTTTTCCCCCAGCACTATTTGTCTATTTAAGGATTCAAAGGTGAGTAAAACCCTCCATTTAATAAGTAAATCAGGGCTCATCATTTGGCCCCTGGCAAAACAAGGCAGTTTGAATGCTTAGTCTGTGTGGTTTTGGTTTCCTACTGTTTCCTCTACAACTCAATGCTCACAGATGCAGTATCTCTTCCCTGCCTTCTTTCCCCAAACTGCTTTTAACCCAGTAACCTCTTTTCCTCTTCCTTTGACTGCCTCCACAGCTGGATTCTTTTTAGCTTTGGACACACCCACATTCTAGGGATGTCCAGAAACAATTAACCAATTAAGTCATCCAAAGCCACGAGCATAGTTAACATTCATTTAGAGCATGAAAAGAGCAACACACCTTCGTGGGGCTTTGCCAATTACACGGTGTTTCAGCCAAATGCAAATCATGCCAGAATGAAAATTCCAAACTGTGCATTATGTTCATTTCTAAACCCTGTTAACTTAATTAACTCCTGGTTAAATGTGCACTGATCTCAGACGTAAAGCATGTTTGATGAGGCATTATTCATTAGGCAAAAGAAATTTGCAGTGTGCAAATCATTTGCAACAAGAGAGAATACTCCCTCCCTCAAATTGTACACGACTCACACCCAATTTGTGGTCAGTGAAGGTTTGTTTTCTACTTGTACTTTGTAATGCTCTTGTCAGTTTTACTTGGATCACAAAGCATCATTTGAGCAACTCTATCCATCAAATGTGGAAGATGATATTCTGCATTGTCAGTACCATTTAAAATGCAAGAGCAAGTAATATGAAAAATTATTAAACCATCCAACACTGTTTGTGTTTAACCTGTGTTGCCACTGCTAAATCCACACACCGAGTGGATGCTGGGTGCAATTATTCGAGGCACAAGTCCAGATCCTCAGATCCTGCACCCAGCAGGCAGACAGCCATTTCTAAAAAGAAATAAATAGCAGGGAAGGGGCTGATCATTCTTAGCAGAGCTGTGGCATTTTTTAGTGAATACAGATCCACACCAGAAACAGCTAGAAGAAGGTGTGCTTCACTAGCTGCTAAAAACTTTGTTGTTAGCAAATTGATTATTATCTCAGGATACTTTGCTGTTTGTTTGAGGTATTTGCATGGTTTTGTTTTTAAGAAAGGAAGAAATAAAAACATGCCAAAAACCAAACCTGATACCTGAACGTGATGCACGCTAAGGCAGCGATTCCAAATTGGCAATAGGAAAGTAATCTGGCTGCCTCCCAGAGCAGGTGCCATAAAAACAAATCGTTTTTGCCAGGGAAGACAGGCATTCCTGACTGCATAAAAAGGAATTAAATGGGATAACAACTCTGCTCTGTACTGGAACTGAGGCAGCAGAAAGCTCCTTCCCCTCAGAATCTTGAGCACTGTAAGAGGCAGCGTCTAAAAATCACAGCTGGATGCATCTGTCCTCCTTTCTCCACACAAAGTGAATTCTGAAGCCAGAATGAAGGCCAGCTGAAGGAGCAATATCAAACTAATTTCACCCACATTTTGCATCCCCTCACCTATGGCTGCAAAATAAACCACAGGTGAGAAACCTCCCCTCGTTGGCACAGAGGGGCTTCCAGAGCACAGAGAGCACTGCACTGACACTGAAAAACATGCAAGCAGGGCACCCTGTAGCCATTTTCCTGTCATTAGGTATGGTAAAGAACAAGAAGAGACAGATACCATGGCAGGTCCAAAAATAACATCCCTGAGTTAAACAGAGTTATGGTGTCTGGCTGTGGGCTATATTTCCTGTGGCCAGCACAGTAACATTTCCCAGCTTTCCTCGGTGCTAAGCTGAGAGGAAATGCTCCCCTGCCATCCTCAGAATAGAAACATTCAGACTCTGGAAGGCTACACCATCTCTGTCTTTTAGCATCAGCAGGTCCAGAAAAGCTCCAAAGGGCTTTTTTTTTTGATTTCTGTTTCTTGTTTGTGAGTGCAGAGGTGGGCAGAGCAGTGCAGCAGCTCCCGTGCTTATTTCTGCTGCAGCTTCCTTTGACGTACAATTTGCTCCAGCCCATCCCTGATTCCATCTCTGCATTCCCTGCTCAGGAAGCCCCTGTACACACAGAATTTCCCATGTGGCTGAGTGACTACAGCCAGTTTATGCAGCACTCTGTGAACACGGAGCCACCTTTGTCACGCGAGCTGAAGTGCCGCCTCTGCTGCTCATCCCAAGCCTGCTCCTCCTCCCAACACCCCCTAGTTACCTTATTCTCTAGATATATTGCTATATTTTTAAACAGCATCTGCTTATCTTGTCAAAAGTTACTCCTAATTTGCTTCATAAAACAGACCAGCGTATCCCACCTTTTCCTGCAACTCAGTACCAGCAGACAGATATTTGCTCAATATTCGCCCGTGACAAATTCTGCTGATACAACACACGTTGCTTCAAAGTAACCCTTTGAACCTGAATTGGGCTACAAGCCTCATACACACACACCTTCATTTTGCATACTAGAAAGTGCTTGGTTTGGCATGAAGTCAATTTGCATACTGATAGATCTCTTCCCCTTCCAGACACAATATAAAAAGTTAACATACTGCTGTCGTAATTCAGTGTACGTCAAATCTGATCCCTTTTGATGCATCCAGCCACCTACTGTCACTTTAATGCATTTTCCCTGCACAGGCACGCACCCTGTTTCATTTAAAAACATTTACACTGGCACTCCTTTCAGTTAATTTTCCCCCCCAAGTTAAAATATTCAAATAGAGGTGTATTCATCTCTTCAAGAGAGTCAACATTTTCAAGTTAGAGAAATGGAAAAAGAGGAACTATTCCATTTTCACAACAATTGAATCAGAAATAGTTTTACACTGAAACTGTAAAGTTAATCAGTCATTTCTTTATCTTGTGTGAGCATCTACTCAGCTTAGGTGAAAACACATATCTCCTCAAATTTACCATAGGAAAATAAGACTGGGGAAAGGGATCAAAAATATTTGACAAGTACATATATCATGTATCAGAGCAGGGTAACCTCTCATTCAGTCCTGGCAGCAAACACTGAGAGTAAAGAGACAGAAGAAAAGAAAATGACACGGAGATAAAAAAGTTCATACACAAGTGCATGATGTTTATAAGCCAATATATCCCAATCTCACACCCAACACACCAATAGCATTTTCCTCAGGAAGCTAGGGAGGACATTTATCTGCATCAAAACGCCCATCTGACTTTTAGAAAGGTATGTTTTCCTCTTTCTGGCATTTAATGGGTTCCTTTGGCAACATAATTTACCTACTTGCAGTCCCACAACTTCCCTGGTACAGACGATGACTTGTTGGCACCAGCCATGCTTTGCTGTACAGGTGCATGAAATTGCATTGCTCAGGCTAATTCTAACAGAAACCCTCTCAAAAAGCTGGCCAGGTACATGGTGTGGGAGCCTTCCTGCTCTGGAACTCTCTGAATAAACAGAGAACAGCACAGGGAAGACGTGGAGCTGCTGGAAAGAGCCCAGAGGAGGCTCCAGGACGAGCAGAGGGATGGAGCAGCTCTGCTGGGAAGAAAAGGCTGGCACAGCTGGGATTGTTCAGAATGGAAAAGCCTTTGGGGTGAGTTCAGTGTGGCCTTGCAGGACTTGAAGGGAGTCATGAAGAAAGATGGGAAGAGACAATTCCCAAGGGCCTGGAGTGATAGAACAACAGGGAATGGCTTCAAACTGAGAGAAAATAGGGGTAGGTTAGGTATTAGGAAAAAATTCTTTCCTGTGAGGGTGGTGAGGCATTAGAACCAGTTTCCCAGAAAAAATGGTGCTGCATCATCCCTGGAAGTCTCCAAGGTCAAGTTGGACAGGGCTTGGAGCAACCTGGGAGAGTGGAAGGTGTTTCTGCCCATGGCAGGGGGGTTGGAATTAGATTATTTTTTAGGTCCCTTCCAAGCCAAGTCCTTATATGATTCTTAGACAAATACTATATAAATACATGTACAGTACATGGTTCTGAATCACTTACATGGTAAAAAACAATCCCAGCAAAAGCAAAACCAAAACATATCCTCCTCTCTGAAATTAAGAAAAAGGAAAGGATTAAGATGTTGAGAATGCTACCACTTGGTTTCTCTGATCCTTCAAGGTATTAAGCACAAGCTGTTGTCCTCCTTTAGCAAAGTTTTCAAGATTGCACAACCACTTGAACGAG
Organism: Sinosuthora webbiana; assembly: GCA_013397395.1. Lineage (NCBI taxonomy): Eukaryota > Metazoa > Chordata > Aves > Passeriformes > Sylviidae > Sinosuthora > Sinosuthora webbiana. Next base: position 82,829 of record VXBN01013507.1, read on the forward strand.
CTCTGAGAATTTTGTTTACCCAGATCTGTTTCCAGTGATTGCAGAACATGAGGAAAGAACCAGCAAAGATACAACATTCCCGTTCCAGTTTTGTCTCCCCACTGGTGTCATCATTAAGGCTGAACCTGCAAGCAGAGAACATCACCCATGCCAGCAGAGCACTGGGATCTGTCAGATTCACTGCCACCGACTCACTGACTGATTTTGTTTCTCCCATTTCTGGGTCAGTGAGTTCTGAAACGTGGGCATTTTTCCAGGCAAGTATGAACTGCAGCAGACTCTGCCTGTGAATCCAGTGTGCTTTAGCTGTAGGTGGGGGGAAAAACCAGGATTTGGTGCTGAGTCTTTGTCATTAGCATTTATGTGTGCACATGCACACGCACTTGCCCTCCAAAATTTCACCTTGGAGGAGAAAACATTCCCCTGGAGACAGAAAGGGTTAGGAAGCACAGAACATCTCCTCATTATAATACTGACAGGTTTCTGGCCTTGAGCTCTATTCTTTCTTTTCAGTAAGCTTTCCTATGGGTTTGAAAGGCTGAGGTAAAACTAAGTTTACAACATATTTGTGTGTGAAAAGAACGTGTGAAAATGGAGTCTATAAAACAGGAGTGGTCCCAGGATTTCACATATTCATTAATAAACCATCTTCTCCGAGTAAGAAGTCTCTATGGAATAGTGAAAATGTATCAGATTCCCTGAGTCACTTTTAGTTTATTTCATCTGGGATCTTTTTTAACGTTTTAAATGAGGTATTTCAGCTTCACCCCTTGTCAAATCCCATGAATTTAGACAATACCTCATAAGCCTTTAAAGAGGAATCAGAGATGTAATTGCAGCATTCTGTTAAAGCTACTTTTCTGATTGAAAAAGGGGCAGCAACTCAACTGCTCAGTGCCCCATAAAATCAAAGTTGGAAGAGACCTTCAGGATCACCCAGTTCCACTGTCACCTCAACACCACCATCTCCCCCCCAAAAAACCATGTCCCCAAGGGCCACATCCAGACACCTCTGGAACACTGAAGATGGTGAGTCCAATTCTCTGGGCAACAACTGATCATTGTTTCAGTGAAAATTTCTTTCTAATACTTACACTGAACCTCCCCTGATTTAATTTAAGGTCATTTCCTCTCACCCTTTCACTTGGGACACAGCAGAAGAGGCCAAGCCCCATCTCACTGCCCCTCCTGTAAGGGAGTTGTGGAGAGCAATGATATCCCCTCCAAGCCTCCTTTTCTCCAGATAAACGCCCCCCAGCTCCCTCAGTTCTTCCTCACAGCATGTTTTCCAGACCCTTCCCCAGCTCTGCTGCCCTTCTTTGGCCATAGGCTGCTCAATTCTGCTGTTTACAAAAGTGATCTGTTTTGCTTTTTTTTTCCTTCAGTGTTGATTTCTGGAAGACTGAGTTCCGATGGGAAGAAAGGCACAGAGGGAAAAATATTCAGAGAGATATTAATAGCAATTCTCACCCCAAGAACATGCTAAACTGGGTGTAGCAAGTCCTTTGAGTCATCAGGTTGTTCTCCCAAAGACATATTTGTTTAGACTTCCATCCTTTCTCTACTTCTTATCTGGCAAGAAATGGCCCCACAAGGAAACAAAGTGAGAACTAGGCTGGACAAACACTTGAGTATTTATACTCAGTCAGCAGGACATGGTCTGGTAAAACTGAGGCAAAACTGCTGTTCTGCTGCCCACCAGCAGAAAATAACACAGCAATTCATTTAGTTTTAAGTCATTTTTTTTTTTCATTTTACGATTTGGGTCATAAATGATGCTCATGGAATCATAGAATGGTTTGGGTTGAAAGGGACATTAAGGACCATCCAGTTCCAAATGCCTGCCATGTGCAGGGACATCTTCCACTAGACTAGGTCACTCAGAGCCACATCCAGCCTGGCCCTGGAGACCTCCAGGGATTGGGAGTTCACAAATGGGATTCAATGAAACAAATGAAAAATGGGATTTCTCGTGTACTTTGGGTGGTATCTCGGGTGATGGCAGGACCCATCCCTGGGGTGGTCTTGTCCCTACTTTGTGCTTGGGAAGTATCTGGTCTCCTCTGAGCTGTAGTATCTGTAGCCCTGGCCAAAATCATGCCCAAGAGCCCAGTGAGAACCAGGCAGTGCTTGCACAGTCAGCACAGGACAGCCTGGCACTGCACCTCACTCCCTGCTCCTGTTTTATTTACCAGAGGAGATGTGGCCACTGAGCCCTATCTAACAACCATTTAAGTTGGCTGCAATCATTCTGCTCACTCTGATGAAACTTTGATTACATTAAGCAAATTGGAAAAAGGCCAGGTGGAATAGAAAACTCTCTTACCCTTGTTTTGAGAGAGCGATTAACCTACATAAGGACATTTCTCATGAACATTATCAGCATCTAACCTCACCTCTCCTACACAGGGTGCAGGAGATTTTGCCTCAGGGATTTTGGCATTGTCTTCACTACCCTTAGCTGTCCTAAGTTTACCTTTTAGAAGGTTATCTGAGGAGTGGACTGAGAGACAATAAAGTAGGGAAATGACCACAACCCTTCCCAATGTATTCCAACAATTATATCAGCCCAGGCTACCTTTGGCCTAAGAGACACTCTACAAATTAAACAGTTTAAAGCAGTCTAACATTCAAGGCCATAGTTTCCAGATTTCACTGCACTTACCTGAAATTAGCAAAGTTTTTCCTTAAATGTATACTTATTTCATGTTAAAATCATTCTTGAAAGCTGAACATTGTCTATGAGAGGCAAGACAGATCCTGCTCTTTTATTTATTCACAGTGAAGTGCATTTTCAGGATGTTAAATTACCTGGGAGCTTTCTTTTAATGTTTTTATCTGAGCTCTAATTTGCCACAATCTCTTTGGCACAGAGAGTGAATGACACCATGAATTCAGCCATGATCTCACTGGTGCTGATTGCAGACTACTGATTTTGATACACCTGGGAACAGCTCAAGAACTAAAGCAGCTCCTTCTGTGCCAGGTTTGAAGTGGAAATGCAAACTTAGTGTAGATCAAGAAAACTTTTTTATTGTAGAAGAAATCACTAGAGAGACTTAGAGAGTCTCCTGAGGGAGGTGATTCTGCACCTGTGCTCTAATCTGGTGAGATCCCACCTGGACTACTGCATCCATCTCTGGAGTCCCTAGCCCAAGAAAAAACATGGACCTGTTGGAGAAGGTCCAGAGAAGAGCCAGTAGTGACAGACATGAGATAATGGTTTTAAACTGAAAGATTCAGACTAGATACAAGAAAAAAAATTTGTACAAGGGTATTGAAACACTGGGACATGCTTCCCAGAGAGATGGTGGATACCCCATCCCTGGAGCATTCAAGGTCAGGCTGGATGGGACTTTGAGCAGTCTGATCTGGTTGAAGCTGCCCTTGATCATTGCAGGGTTGGACTAGATCACTTTCAAGGTCTCTTCCAGTCCAAATCATTCTATGATCCCATGACTTAATTTCTCATCTCCTCCTAAGCACTGAGAGCTTTGCAACCTTTAAGATCCAGACCCTTGTGGGGCTGCAGGTGCTTTGCTGAACGTGCCACCTTCCAGCTTCTTTAGAAGTCATCACACATCACTCAGAGCAGGTGACTTCTCCTCCCTCTCCTCCCTCTCTCCCACAACATCCCTGTCAGTTAACACACACATTTGAAACTCTACCTAGCATTCCTTCTGTTTTTTTCCAAGCCACATTCCACAGTGCACGTTCCTAAACAGTCCTTGGTGCTTGTAACCTGATCAGACACATGACAATTTTCAGTTGTCAGAACAAAATTGACAGCAGTTTTAACAAACACAGGATAGCACAGCCTTATACCATCCCTATTTCCAGTGGGAAATGCAGTGTTCCCCACATAGCTCAAACAGGGAAGAGATCAAACAAGAGGATGAAGTAGCAATAGTAAAAAAATGTAAAAAAAACACAACAAAAAACAACAAAAAACAAACAAACAAACAAAAACCTTAAAACTCGTGTCACAACAGGGGCTGCCCAGGGAGGTTTGGAGTCAAACAAACAAGAACGTGGAACTAGATAATGAGTTTTGTTTGGCTTCAGAATAATTATACACTGAATGACCTGATTTCCAAAGCTCATGGACCCCACTGCTTTGAAGGACTGGTTGAATAAATCCTTCCCAGTTTGGATATTATCCAGGGTATGCAAGGCAGAGAGATGGGGCATTAATCCCACCTTAGGGTCATATACTACACTTATGCTTCTGGCACACCTGTCACAAGAAAACAACTTTTTATATAGAAAAGTAACAGTGAGAATATATTAATATATTTTTATATGCTTAATGAGGCTTAGCTAAAGATAGAAACATGGGGCAAAAGCTCTCTGCAGACCATTAAATATCTGAAAGACTCAATGATCTGAAAAGAAATATAGGGAAATGAGAGTGACAGCTGATTTAAGGGTAAAAATATCAATTATAAAAATGATGCTTTGGTCTCTGTAAGGTGAAACTGTACAAACAGATCAACTGATCAAAATATTATATGTTTACCCTGCCTTTTTAAAAAGCACACCCATCAGGTGAATAACTCTCTCAAAAACTGTCATGGTTTAATATAAATATTCAAAAAAGCAGTTATTAAAACTCAACATTAGTTTTGGGGTGTGGGGGGTTGATTTTTTGTTTTTTAAATCATAGAATCATCAGAGTTAGAAGAGACACTCACAATTATCCAGTCCCACCGTCACCCCAGCACCACCATGGTCACCCCAAAACCTTGTCCCCAGGTGCCACTTGGGAAAGACTTCACCTAGAAATGACCTTGATCACCAGCAAGAGGATAAACTTTAAAGACTGACTGGCTTCAGTCATCCACTAGCCTAAAGATTAATACGGAATTTTTGTGAATGCTTTAACATAAAACTTCTGGGATCAAGGAGGGATTATAGGAAATTCAACTACTTAAAAAGCTGCCACTAGTCCAGAAATAAAACCCCTCCCTCAGAAACAAAAGTGATTTTCTTCCAAATCCAGGTAACTAAAGAGGCATCCTAGAAGAAAGAGATCTCAATTATTTTTAAAAGGAAAAGAATAGACAAAAGGACAGAAACTGGCAGTAGTTTTCTGTGAAATATATTCATCTTCCAATGACAAATACTGGGTTTTGACATCAAAATGCTCTGAGATTGCAATCATCAGGCTAGATTTTCCTAAAGTGAAGAAGAAATAAACAAGGAATTTTAACACTGATCAAATTTCACAAATCTTTAATCTAAAAACTTTAATATTGAAGACTTTACAAATGAAAGAAACAAAGCATCAAACACTGTCCTGTATTGCTCACTGTACCTTTTCAAGAATTGAAAAGAGTGTTCTATTTTCTACCTGGCTTTGTTTGAATTTTGCCAATGAAATAAAATTTAAAAAGCACTTGTTTAATGACCTTCAGTCTTTTCCAAGGTCAGATACCTACTATTCATGCATTCAGACTGAGAAGGGGAAGATTTGCCAGCCCTGCTCCTTGTGGGGAGCTGAACCAGGGGAATTTGAAAGGTCCTTTACTCCATTAATGATTCTGGGAATCTGTGAATAAAATTCCTGCCTCTTCAGAAATTGTTCCCAGCTATCTTAGTTGGGCATGTGGTATCAATTACCATAATACTCCAGTTCTTTGCAATCTTTAATATATTTATTTTCACAATCCTTTTGAGAGGCAAGGAAGTCTATTATCCCTATTTTATAGATAGGGGACTCAGGTATGGAAATTTAAATGGTTTCTGCTAAATATTTCTATTCTATTCTTCATGCTTAGGGTTCCTTGGATGCTGAACATATGTGACCATTTATGCAAAAATACTGAAAATATGCTTAAATCCTCTTGAGTAATTTCATTTTCATAATTTCATACCTGATAACTATAATAATTTCACAGGACTGAAAAGCTTCATTTTGGGCATTTTTATTTAAACACCTGGAAAAAACCTTAAAACTCGTGTCAGGACATTATCTTGTGATTTAATAATGAACCCTGGACTCAGCCAAAGCAAATCACTAAATTAAGCAGCGTGATCATTTGAATGTCCTTGTAAATATATTGGCAAATTGTAGATTTTATTTCATAGACATCACAGAGGTGTAAAAGTTTCCTGACAACACTGGCATCACCTTGGTATGAAATACAAGTTAGTAACTCCACTCAGAGGGAGGAAATGAAGTATGAGTGTCCTTAGCCAGATAATCAAGGACAAATTACAACACAGAAGTTAAAACAGTTCTGTAAGAGTTCCAGTCACAAGGCTCATCCTAAACAGTTCAAGAAGAGCTCCCCAAATCTGTGATCCCAAAAGAATATCAGCAGGTAAGTGCACTAAACCAAAGCCATTATGAAAGAAATAATAAAAAGATAAAATATCTTAAAACATTATCAAACAAAACACACTTAAACGCAATCACCTACTTCCGAAACTGTGAGAGATTCAAGGCCAGCAAAGCCCAGGACATTTCTACCTGGAAAAGGTGCTCAGGCCTTGGCAGGGGCTGCCCAGGGAGGTTTGGAGTCTCCATCCCTGGAGGTGTCCAAGGAAGGCCTGGATGTGGCACTCAGAGCTCTGGGCTGGGGACAAGGTGGGGATGGGTCACAGCTGGGACTCCATGGTCTTGGAGGTCTTTTCCAACCTCAATGACTCTTTGATTCTGATTCTGTGATTTAACTAGAGATGTTTTGCATAGTTCTAGCAGTAGAAGCACATTTCACTTTAACACTCAGTGTGTCTAAACTTTTACTGCAAATACGTCGTAAAAACAATGAAGTGAGGAATGTAAATGTGGACAAGTTAGCAGGGAGGAAGATCTACACTGAGCCTCAGTGATATTTTCTCCTCTGGACTTACTCAAACCTTAATCACAGCCCCTCACTATGTTTATATCCCCAGGAGCAATATTCCTTTGCTTTAGCATACTCTGCTCTCTTTCTGGCAGATTGTTTTAAAAATATTTTAAAGGAGACACTCAGCGTGCTGCTAAGACTCCTTCCATCAGAGCTGGAACAACACAGCTCTCCACAGAAAGAGTTCACTCCATTTCGTGTTCAATCTCCTGAGTAGCGTGAATTTATTAACAGCTTTGAAGTGGTAAAAAATGTGATGTGTGTTGTGTGTACAGATGATCCAAACAGTACAAAAAAAAAAACCAAAAAAAACCCAGCCAGGAAATCAATAAAGTAGCTTTTTAACAAATGCATTTCCAGCCGATCAAAAGAATCGCCTAACGGCTACACACGGCTGATCTAACACTCATTACATTATCATTTCAAGGAAACATCCTTTGCAGCTGAAAGGTGAAGCCTTTCTCTAATGAGCGCCTTCTGAGTCAGCAACAAGACCCCTTTTCGTGGCGCTGAGACAAAATAAATATGTGACAAACACTGGGGAGGAATTATTCTCTGCAAACAAATGTTTTTCCAAGCTCTGGCCTGGGTTGGGTTTGCTGCTTGGAAGAGAGGGAACCTAAAGAGAAGGGGGTCTTAAATGCAGGGTGCTCTCATTAAAAGAGGGGCAATTTAATTAATAGGTGGTTGCCCATGAGGGATGGTGTAGTGTGTGGACTCTGGATGGATGCCCCACACCTACCAAAGCCTTTCTATCACTTCCCTCCACAGCTGGACAGGGGAGAGAAAACACAGCAAAAGTTCAAGGGTTGAGATGAGGACAGAGAGTGATCACTCACCAAATACCATCCTGGGCAACAACAGACTCGGCTTGGGGATATTAACTGTAGTTTTTGCCAAAAGAATCAGAGCAGGATAATGAGAAGTGAAATAAACCCTTAAAAACACCTTCCCAGCTCCATTTTCCCCCTCACAGCAGCACAGGGAAATGGGGAATGGAGTTATGGACAGTTCATCACACGTTGTTACTGCCACTGCTCCTTGCTCTCCACTACATTCCTTGAAAGATTCTCTTATAAGTAAAGCCACTTCCTAAAAGTTCCTGCTAAGGAAACAAACACCTCTTACAAATAACCACAACACATTCAAAATTTTCTGGGAATAGGACTTTTTTCTTTTTTCCCCCATCAATGACAGTGTCTTGAGGCCACCACATTGTCTCATAGCTCATTCTAACGTAGCAAGGAAATTCAATATCCTCCAGCTGTCTTTGGATTACACAATCAAATTACGCTTTCAAAGGAAAGTGCTGGTTTCACAAAGTATCACTGCCTCTAAACTTGTCACTGCAAATCACCTGCAGCCACGACCAAAATCTGTGCAATTGGGGTAGCCATGGACCATGATATGGGAGACAAAATATTTTTCCATAGTGTTCATTAGAGGATTATGGATAAAGTTATTGATTTAAACTCAGGCAGGCTGAGGCTGAGTACTCTGTTTTCCATAGTGCCTTTTTCTCAGGAGTAACGTGGTTTTTCCATAAAAATTTTGTTGGCACAAGAGCCTTCCCACAGGGGCCAGAATGAAAATCAGGAAATCTTGTACCTCACAATGCTTCAAGGGGAGTCAGGAGATCCTTTCTCCATGAGAGGAATCATGACCCCTCAGAATTAAGCACAAAACCAGGAGTCATCTCTTCTGATATTCCAAGTCTTCACTGTTAATATCTGTGTCTGAACCTCTTCAGTCCAGCCTTGCTTGCCTGGATAAACACACGATTTTAGGGAATGATTTCTCTAACCAAACTGAAATGTCTTACCCTTGAAAACAAAAATCACATGTCAGAAATGCCTGTTTCTCTTGTTTGGTAATGTGAAGATAAAGTGGCTCAGGGACAGGCATTTCCCATGTAGGTGTTTGTGTGTGATGGGCCAAATCCCACACTGACTGTCCCAAGAGGGATCCTGCTTTTCAGACTACAGCATTTTGGTGCCGTGACATCTGCACACCAACTCCTGCCATTCCCTGTGCAATTTAACAGCTCCAAAAGGGAAAGGAAGTAGCAGCCTTCCCAGAGAACTCACAAATCAGCAGAAAAAGGGAAATCTCTTTAACTCTGTTCTTTTTTCTCCCTCCCTTGTCTCTCTGAAAACTGACTTTTTCACAAGCACAGCTCTCCACTCCAAATTATCTGTTCAGCTTCCAGTAGGAACTGGATACTATTTCCTGCTCTAGGACTACCAACCTTCATATTTTTGTTAATATGTTGACATAACAGACCTGCCTATTTCTTTTTCCCATCATCCCTTTTAAACTTTTCTTAACCCTTTTTCTTTTTTTTTTCCATTTCTTCCTCTTTACCATCAGCCTTCACCTGCCTCAAAGGGTTTCAAAAGATGCTAGAAGAAGAGAGGTACTACAAAAAATAATGTGGAGAGAGGCAGAGGGAGGAGAAAAAAAAAGTGAGTTTTATAATGTCCTTAAGGCACAAGGCTGTCCTTTTACCTTTCCCTGGGGGACTGGAGAATTTCTGTTGCTTTAACCAGCTGTGGACTGCAAATGTTAAGCAAAAAAAAAAAAAACAAAAACAAAAAAAAACCCTCCCAAATGTATAGTGGGAAATTTCCTCACACTCATAACAAGAAATTAATGTTGGGCCTCAGATTGTACATGGAGTTTGTTGTGGCCCACAGGAAAATGAGGAAGATCCTTTGGCCACCACACATTTTGTTAGAAAATAAACTCAAAAAACAAAGAAAAGAGAAAAGCTTTCACTTCCAGTGTTTCCAATCAGACGGGCAACCAATAAGATGATACAGGCCCTGAGCCTTCCTTCTATATTTTATTTCTTTTTTGAAGTTTTTGAGTGAGGAATATATCCACCTCCCCAACCCCAAATTGAGGTTATTCTAAATGTACTGAAAATTCTAATTTAGGTGCTAACCACCTGCAAGGCTGGTAATTTTTCAACAAAGTTGATGACAGTTTATGTAAAAGTTTATGTCCTTGCTTGCAGTACGAGATGCTGAAGTAAACTTTTGTTGCCTTCATTTTAGTCTTGCTTTGCCACAAAGAAGATTGTGCCTTTTAATGTTTTGTAATTTACAGCATGGCCCTGCAATGGCTAAATATCGCCCCAATTTTTATTTCCTGACCTGTCCCTGAGGGAGTTGAACATGCAGGAATTTTCACACCCTCATTTTCTTCTACAGATGGCAGCTAACATTAAAATATTAACAACTGAGTGAAATAACCAAAACCTTTACCATTTGACTCTCCAACTCCACCCTTCCCAGAAGCATAGCTAATTTATATGATAATTAAAAGGAAATTACAAAATTTTCAGTTTCTCTGGAAGAGTCTCTGAGGTGAAAATACCGGCTATTACAATTTTTTTTTTGCAAGGATGGGAACAATAACTGTCTGTTTTAACACACTTTGGTAAGATTGAAATAGAGATTTCTGTGCTTTTAGTAACTGAAAATACAAGAATGTGTTAAAGTATTCAATGTATAGCATAGTAAAGAAATTCTAAATACACAGATTAAACTGTGTAGTTTGAACGGTGAGACAAGTCTGTGATAAACACTGTCTTCTAAATAAAAATATTAGTTCAATACGAAATAAATAGCTCATAATGAAGGACACGTTCTCAGTCTGATTTTTCTCCTATAATGCTGTTTTTTTGGGGGGATGGATGTTTTAGAATTACTATTCAAAGTTATAAACCAATTGTCACACACTGAGTCACACTTCTTCCCTTCCAGGCAACTTCCTGAGCTTCCTGAACACATCTGCTGTTGACAAACACTGGGAAAGGTAAAGCAAACACGACTGAAAGGTGCTTTTTGCTTCTCCTGCTGCAAAGAGTGTTTGCTCTTCCCCCACTGAGCAGCTGCCACCCCAGACGATGCAGATGGCATCCCAGCTGCTGTGTGACCACAGAAGAAGGGTCAGTTACACCCAGCCCAACAGGTCTCAGCGTTATCAGCACCACAGAAAATTCACTTTCTCCTCCTGATCTAAAATAAGGGTCCTTGAACTGGCTCAGTATGAACTGCACTATCAACTCTTCCTATAAAAGCCCTTGTGGCAAGTCCATATAAATTTGCCAGGCCACCAAGTTCTCTGTGTTATCCTGAATTTTCATCCTATACTCATTTTCTCTTTTTTCTTTTTTTTTTAACATTACTAAAGTATTTAAACTTCATGTTAAAAGTATCTCTTCTTGTGTGGCTTGTATGCACCCACCACGTGGTTTATCATTTATTATTATTTATTATTCTTAGAAATATGGCCCTCAAGGCCAGGTTGGATGGAGCTCTGAGGAATCTCATCCAGTGGAAGGTTCCCTGCCCGTGGCAGAGGGGTTGGACCTGGGTGACCTTTACAGTTCCTTCCAACCACTTTATATGGTTTTATGATTCTTGGCAATGGCAGCTGGCTGGCAAAACCATTGTATGTGGTGCTTAAAGGTGCAACATTGTGATCAAAATGTGGGATCAAAATCAGTCTGAGGGAACAGAGGAGATCAGAGAAGGTGGAGAACACTCTGGTTTTTCCTTCTGTCTTTGCAGGGATGCTCCAAAGCCCATTTTGGTCTTCTCAATGTTTGGACAACAGAGGCAGCACTGACACGAGCTCTCCTCAACACAGTTTTGTCCCCATAAAATTCCATTCTAATTTTAATTTCTGCCATTAAACTAAGCAAAATTAAGGTGCCATTAGTTGAGAACTGGTGCTTCAAAATACCATTTTGCCTTAACATATGAAATTTGCCCTTTACTATGATAATTTCCTGTTTTACTTTGCAACAATAAGAAAGTAAGGCCTGAAGGTGTTTGTAGATAGGAATCATGGTTTATTGGAATAAATAAGGAATATGAGAATGTAGTTTTTAAAAATAAGAGATGCCCAGAGACTTAGAGAATCATAAACAAGAAAAGTTGAAAGGCAGAGATTTTGTAAATAGTTTGCTAAAAGACAGCGTTTACCTTCTCCAATTATGTACTAGTTAAAACAATTAATGAAGGTAAATATTTATCTACTGTACATATTTCATGAAACTTTGCATCACTTGGAAATAAAATGAGTGCTCCATGTTCCACCAATCTGATTTGAACAAAGAAAAATTAATAGAGGCTTCATCTACAACAAATGAATCATTTCTTCAAAGGAAGTTTTAGAGTTTAGAAAGATGATAGAAGCCAAACTATAAAAATTACATTCTCAAAAACAAAGCTATTTAATCTTGCCTTCAAACGGGCTCATAAAAAGTAAATACCAACAAAATTTGAACCTCAGAATGGGGTGTTTTGACCTTCCAGGTTGTTCCTTTGTGCATCAGGTGTTGCTCTTGATGCCTTAAGTTTTAGCTTTCATGTTTTTAGATTCTGTGCTGCCTAGGAGTGCAGTTCTGAGCCTCATATTAAGTGTTAGTCAGCTCTTCACAGAGTAGGGAGACAAAACAAATCCTTTTCCTGATGGACACCAAGGACAACAAGTTTCAGGCCCAAAAAGCACAAACAATGGTGGACTGAAGAGAGAAAACAAGAAGAATGAGGCTTCATAACCTGAAGCTGTAATTGGACAATTAAACCCCAATATGCAAATGGACCAAAACTTATAAAAGTGTGAGATGTCGTAACTGGTCGTCCATTTTGTGACCATTTTGGGTCCACCCTGGGTGTAGCCCTGGCCAGGCTCTTGTCCTGCCCAAGGTGTACATTAAAGGCCTTTCAATAGGTATCTGCTTTATTCTCCAGCTCTGTCCATTCTCTGTTCCAGGTCAGCCTTCCCAAGGCATCACTCCCACCAACACCTGCTCATCCCCTTTTCCCATATGATCCCCCAAGTGCACGGATTAGCAAAGGCAAATATGAAATCTGCACTATGTCTGAAAGAGTTCTGTGCAAGCAGGCTCTGTGTCCAGTGCACACAGATATAAGTGCTTGATCAACAGATCCACAGCTGCCACCAGCTTGGAGTGCACAAACAGAGCAGTTTTTTGAGTATTTAACAGTCACCTAAGCAACCAGTGCAACACACCTCTGAAGCTGACAGTGCTCAAAGCTGCCCTTGTTGCTGCTTGGAATTAAACATCATGTGAGGCTCATTTAGCAGAGCACTTTCCCCTCAGACCTGCAGCTGCCAGAATAAGGTAGTAGTGATCTAGTGAGTCCAACATCTGAAGTGTCACCCTCTGCTGTCAGCTGGGGCCCTTCAGTTTTGCCTCACTGCAGGTTCATGGCACTGAGCTGGGGGGAATTTGGCCACTGAGAATAGTGTTCTGCAATTTCCTGGTTGCCATGTCACCATCAGCCAGTGTTTCATCTGTACCCCCAAAACTCAGGTTTAGAGGTGAGAGTTTCAGAGATGTTTCCAACAAGGGGTTCATAATTCTGAAGAAATTTGGGGCAGAGTGATTTATTGTATGTGTGGCAAGAGGGGGAATATTTGTCTCTGCTTTTCCAGTGAGGATGGCAACGGGGAGGAGGAAGGTGGCAACGTCCTCTGCCAAGAGAGAATAACAACTGCACAAAGTACACAAATCAGGCAAGGCTATAGTTTCAAGTGATTCTCACCCCCAGTTGGGCTCAAATGACTGAAACCAAGAATGTTTTACTGTCAACAGGATGGTTGGAACCTCTGGCATGCAGAAGTTCTGCTGCTTTCTCAGCTATGCTGCAATGACCTATATATGGCCTCCTGATCTGAACGCAGTCAAATAAACTTGATGGTGGATGACAGAGAAAAAAAAAAATCTACTTTATGGCCACAACATTTATTTAAAATATAGTTTTTCATTAAATTATAAGAGTCTGGGGTGCTGTGTCCAGCCCTGGATCCTCAGCACAGCAGGGACAGGAGCTCCTGGAGCTGAGGGAGGGCCTGGAGCATCTCCGTGCCCAGGAAAGGCTGAGGGAGCTGGGGCTGCTCAGCCTGGAGAGGAGCCCCAGGGAGAGGGGCCTCAGTGTCCCTGGGTGTCCCTGGGTGTCCCCATGACTGTCCCTGGGTGTCCCCATGTCTGTCCCTGTGTGTCCCTGTGTGCAGGGAGGGCAGAGCAGCCCCAGGCTCTGCTCCAGGCCCAGCAATGGCCCCAGAGCCCCGGGCAGGGACTGAGCCCAGCAATTCCCCTGCACAGGAGGCACAACTTGTGCCCTGGGCAGTGCCCAGCCCTGAGCAGAGCCCAGAGAGGCTGGGGAGTCTCTCCCCGGGGATATTCCAGAGCCACCTGGACACAATCCTGTGCCCTGTGCTCTGGGAGCAGGGAGGTGGCACCAGTGACCCACTGTGGTCCCTTCCAGCCTGACCCATCCTGTGATGATGTGAAAGAAAGCAAAAATAAACCTCCTCTCTTTCCTCTCCCCAGCTTGCTTATCAAACCATGGCCAGGTAGGAATTACTGCTTTTGTCACACCGCCTCTGATCAGGATGCAAAAAAAAATCCCAACAGGCAGATTTCCAGAGGAATTAGCTCTGCATATACAATCCATTCAGTTCTGCAACAAAAGATTGATTTAAAACAGTAGGCGTGGAAGGCTGTCCAAAGATTCTTGTTACACAACTGCTTTCAAACCTCTGACACCACAATGCACCATAATGGCCAGGCATTAATTGTTCAACTCTTTTGCTCTGGGTCCCTGCTGGGCCTATATTCATTTTTGCCTTGGTTCCTGTGCCCTACATAGCATCCACAGCAGCCACTTTTCTGCAGCAATCCAGCTCGGAGTTTTTCTGGATTTTATGACAGCACTGCTTCAGATTAACTGCTCCCTATTCTTCTATGAGCCAGTTAATCACTGTACTGCTTATTCTATTACTGGGTAATCAAAAAATTAACAGCAATCATCCTATAATGGCAATTCTGTGGCATTACATTAGTCAACTTCCTCTGTCCTGAGCTGCTCTTACACAAATTACTCCTTTCTTAATAATTTAATCTATTTTTTTTTATACTCTGAAGTATCTCTCCCATTTTGATCCTGACCTATAATGATTAGTTCAGGTAAATTGTTTTTATAGCTATTCACATTTAAAAAAAAAAAAGAAATCTTCTCATATTTGAAGTGGTTTCTTCTACCTAGAAAATTTCATTCCCATTAAAACTTTGTGTTGGGCACCCAGGTGATTCTTTTGGTAATTGATTTTTTGGTAATTAGGCATATTTGCTTTCCTCAAAATTGTCTCAAGCACTCTTCAGTAATATGGAGGTTACCTGTGGTAAAGCTTCTCCTGCCCACAGTTAATTCAGCAGTGACAAATTTCCCGTAGCAAACGAGAGACTTGACATCAGTATTTCTAAACAGTTGCAGCTAATTACATGACAGGCCCTAATTAGAACAACAGCATGACCTTCTGTGTGTAGATGCTCACAGAACTACAACTGAACTCAAACAGAATTTCAAGAAGGCTGGTGACACAAAAACTTTCTTCCCATACCGTACAGGGACACTCCACATCCCTTGGGATGTCTCAAACAAATCTGATGCTGCAGTAAAGTCATATATTATGCTAATAAGAGCATTACAGATTTTTTTTTTTCTAGACACCACTCAATTGAGCAATTGGTGGCTCCAGACTCGTTCACAGCACACATGAACAAAAAGTCACGGCTGACTTTCCCACCATCAGACAAGCAAATAAAACCCAGTAATCCAAAAGGTGATTGGAGGATGCAAAATTACAGAGCCATAGAATGGTTTTGGTTGGAAGGCATCTGAAAGTCCATCCAGTGCCACCACTGCAATGGCAGGGACACCTTCCACTGTCCCAGGCTGCTCCAAGCCCCAGTGTCCAACCTGGTCTTGGACACTGCCAGGGATCCAGGGGTATCCACAGCTTCTCTGGGCACCCTGTGCCAGGGCCTGCCCACCCTCACAGGGAAGGATTTCTTCCTAATTCCTGATCTAAATTTCCCCTCTTTCGATTTGAAGCCGTTCCCCTTGTTGTGCCACTCCAGTTCCTGATGCAGGGCCCTTCTCTGACTTCCCTGCAGCCCCTTCAGACACTGGAAGGCTGCTCTGAGGTGTCCACACAACCTTCTCTTCTCCAGGCTGAGCCACCAAGCAGCTTTCCAGGATTCAGGAAACAAGAAATTCCAGGTCCTCTACCAAATACTAGAAAACAACTTAATACCCTAAAGTAAACACACATATCTGACCACCTTGTTCTTGATTCTCTTCCTATTTTAATAGGAAGGAATGAGGATGGCAGGCAACTCAAATGCATCTATGACATTAAGATGTACCCCAAAACGATAGGAAGAATTTCAACTGAGTGCAGCATACACTAAAATCATTCACCAAGGATGCAACTAAAAAGTTAAAATCTCTGCTAGGCAGCCCCTTAAAAATGCAAATCAATAACAACGCCAGAGAAGTTATTGAAGGTAGCAATGGTTATTGGTTATCCTCCTTTACTCTTTCATCTCATTTAGAAGGTGTTGTGTGCTATTTGTTTAAAAAAATCATGGCATCAAGGTACATACAATCTTTTCATAATTTTATTGGTTTTTTCATACTTTCTGTGGATTAAGTAATTGAAGCATCCAGTCAACATGAATTTGAATTGGTTTCATCTCACTTAAATATGTTCATGTCTCTGTTAGCAGAAATAGAAAACAGTTGCTTGACATGACATAGTTACGTGACTGAGCTTTTCAAGACATGAGTGTCTTGGAAACTTGAAGAAAAAAAAGGGACTTCAAGCAAAACTTTTCTTTGCTGCTCATTTTCATCGTGAGTAACCTTAAACCACCCAAAACTGGAGCAAATATGCTTTAATTCTTGTCAAAAGTGACTGCTTTACTACTCGGAGTCTCTTATTAAAGATGCAGAGCAGGTGAAAAGAATTTGCAAATGTTATTAAAGGTGAAGTTGAATTAAAGAATGAAGACTCCAGTGCAGGGAGGCACTTAGTCATGTACTGAGGGTCTGCAGTGGTTGAGACTGCTTCCCAAAATCTGATTCTATGTCCTGAACAGCAGCACTTCTATTTCTTTTTCTATTTAAATTGTATGAGAATTCCATGCAGAGAGAGAACACAGACCTTGCTGTATACCTGAGAGCCATTTTCAAATTGCATTTAATGATATGACAAATGGTGTGTAATATCTGTGAGAATGATTTTAAAGGGTTTGCTCAGTAATCCCATTATCTTGATTAGGCTGCTATGATAAGCATCTTTTAAAAATCTTATTTGCTCCTGGATTTTCCTTTGTAGTTTCATTGCACTTTGAACTGAATTGCATGCAGCATCTTTCTGCCACAGCCTCCTATTTTATTCCAGCAATTTTGGATGTTACTGCCCCCTTGGCATCCCCAGAAGTGCACTTGCAGGTTTCACTGCCTTGTTGGATGTGCTTTCCCCATGGTCATTGCTGCATTAGGGCAGATTCACTGCAGGAAACAAATGGACACATTCGAGCTCTTCAAGCCTTAGAAAAAAAAATGTGTTCTGCCTATGGCTGTGCAAAAATAAAACAAAATTAAGAGGTATACTGGTGATAGTGCTCTCTAAGGAGAGAAATTCTTAGATCCCCTGGGAAAGGAGCAGCTTCTGCTTGTGTTGTAACCAGGTAATGCACAGCCACGTATCATTGTGTACCACACCCCTGAGGAATCATGGAATCACACAGGACCTGGAGACCTTACAAGCCTCCCTCTGCAGGATCCTGACAGGAGCAGGTACGTGCAGACTGCAGAATTCATAGTGACAGAAAAAAACCAGAGATTCAGCACAGTTATTCCAGCAGTGTGGTCAGCACTGCCTCCATAAGATGACCTGGAAAAGGACACGATTCTTTTTGAGGGCACAAGGGATGGGATTCTTAAAAATGGACAGGCACACATCTGTGAGCACAGATGCGTGCCTGTAGGCAGGACCCACAGGAAAGACTGGCTCTAGTGAATTGTTGGGTGTCCAGGCAGGGAGCAGGAAGAGGAAAAAATATCAACTTACATCAGCTGGTGGAAGTGCACCATGTGACTTTTCATAATGTCCTAGAATATCCTGATTTGCAAGGGGCCCATAATGATAATCACAGGCCAACTCCTGGCCCTGCACAGGACACCCCAAGAATCCCACCCTGTGCCTAAAAACATTGTTCAGGCATTTTTGAAAGCCAGTAAATACCTCCCTCCAAAAAACCATGAGGACCCTGAGCAGGCATTCAGAAGTCGGTTGAGGACACGTGCTCAGGACTGTGAGGTGTGATTGGAATGATCCTTCCAGTACAAGGTATGATTCTTCTGTAGAAGAAACCACAAGGAAATGCTGGGGGAGGCAGAGGAGACAAATCACCACCGGGAACACTCCTGGAAACTCTCATGCCTGTGGTTATTTAGGATGCCACACACGAGGTAAATCTTACAGAAAGCAAATCTTTGGCATCCTCTTAACTGCCTAGAAGGCCAGTTGTGAGATTTTATCTCAGATTTTGAGGCATTAAATTGTGGAGGAAATACATGGAGATGGCATCATCTCCATGGGAATAATCAGTCCCAGCAGAGGTTCAGTTTTCCAGCTGTTCTGCTGAGAGCAGTGAACACCAACCCTTTGCAAACTTGGGATCCAGGTGGCTGCTCTTCAGTGCCAAGCTCTTCTGGGAAGTCTGGTTCACAGGACTGACTTTCCAGGGGAGAATCACTACATACTTCACAATCTTAGCTTCTAATTAAAAAACGAGTTTACCAAAAGTAGAAGCATTCAGTGAAAAACACAAGATTAGAAATCACCTACAGATATACTGGTGCCAGAGCAGTCTGCCCTGAAAACCCCTCTTGTTCTGATGCATGCCTATCACCACACAGCCTCAGAGAGCTCAGAAAGATGATATTTCTAAGTTACACACAACTTCCCATGAGTGGTTTTCATGAAAACCTCAGCCAGCAGCTGAGATGGGGATGACCTTTCGACTACAACCACTGCTCCCCTCACAAGTGATTTCTCTAGAGCTCCATTTCCCTGCTTTATCTTAGCAGATGATACTATTGCTACTGCCAGTGCTACTCTAAAATTCCTTTTATCTATTTTTGAGCTGTTATGTGCCTAATAATTATAATGTAAATGCGCTTTCATAGCTACTGGGCAATTCTTGTTTTTTCTCTCTTCATAATAAATTACTCATATTAAATTACAAACAGCAGCCTGAGGCTGCAGAGTTGATACCCAGAGGCTATTAAAAACTTTCAACCTCATGTCTGACAACTGGGGAGTTAAACAAACATCCTCACATATGTTACAGTTACAATAAAAGAGATAATTATCTTTGTATTATAAAGGATGTTAACTACCCCCCAAATTTATTTTTCTTAAAATTTTATGAGGACGCAAAGCTACATTTTACAGCTTCTACTTTTTTGTTTTCATTACTGTATGGATTGTAACATCATCTCACAAGCCTGAAAAAAAAATGGTTTTGGTTTTTTTTACATTAGCAAAGCAAAGATTATTGCCTCTAAATTCCTCACTTTTCTTCAGTTTCCAATAGCTCTAAAGGACTGCAGTAGTTATTTTCAAGGCTTTCTTCTCAGTGGATGATATCACAGACTTCCACTACCATTTTTATTTTTGCTACTTTACACTGTTTTCGTTAACCAGCACGAGGAACCTGAGGTTGCATACAAATTAAAACCAGATTTATTTTTTTCTCATTCCCAAGCGATCAAGAGTCTCTTCAAGCTCGAACAAAAATAAACACGTTTCAAATGGCCTCAAACAGCTAATGGGAGTAAAAAATGCTTGTTATTAAAATAAATGCAACTTTCTTGGGCAAACAAAAGTGTAGCCTATAAATAGATTAACCCTGACAAATTAAGCAGGTGCAGGTGAGTTGCAGAGCCTGTGATGTAGCTCCTGAAAGCAAGGAAGGACTCATCTGATGGAGATATGACAATTGCTTCATGCTTCCAAGTACCCCTAAAGAGCTGTTTGATTTGAAGCCTACTGAGATGATTAAAAAGCACCTACCAGCCCTTTGTATCCTTATTTTCATGGGAATATAGAAATATAATGCCACAACACAATGTTCAACAGAAACGCGGATTAAAGTGATGGTGTTTCTGTGCAGAGCATTTTGTCTTTATTTATCCACAGAGCCCCATCTTATCAATTCACCAAAGTGTTTGAACACCTTTTTATTAAAACAAAAATAACGTCTGTGAGGTACATCTATTTTGATTTGGTATTGGATATTTACACTGCTCTGCTGGACATTTAGGCTGTAAATATTGGATGTTTACATTGCCAGCACAAAAACAGACCCTGAAAATATTAGAAAATGTGGAATTTTTTTGTCCCTTCTCTGGAAGAACAGCTGTTCTCTGAGCCAAAAACCACACAGGGACCTGAAAATCTGAGAGAAAAAATATCTCTCCTCTGTGACTTAATTTTCATCTCAGTTTCTGGGAGGAAGGGGAAGCGGGGAGGGGGAAGACAAAACAACATGGGAGAGAATGATGGTTTAGGCAGACAATAAAAATAAAGACTTTTACACAAACAGTCTTTATTGTAAGAAAGTAAATTAGCTAAATATGGTGGAGATAACATATCTACATAGTGTTCACTTTTTTCTTGACATTCTGCAGAGATGTGGGCATTCTTTTCTAGGTAAAGCATCACAAACAAAGAACAAAAGGTCATAAATACCAAGTGGAAAAGAAAAAATATTTGGGAAAAAAAAATATGTGTGGTAAAAATAAGTTTTTGTGAGCTCATTTGGCAGAAAAACTTAATTTTTTTCCCTGTTATTCTGTAGGAAGAAAATGAACCCACAGCATTTAAAATACAAGCTATTCTTATGAAATAAAGCATTCTTAAAATGAGAATAAAGCAATTTCAATCTGTTAAACCAAGAGAGAAAAATAAAAATACATGTGGTCCGTAAGAAAAGGGGGTATTTTTTCCCCTAATAGATTATTCCAAACATGTTAAGCTGCTTTCAAGAAATCTAGGTGACTCTAGAAAGATTATGCAAATAATTATTTCCATTTCTGTTCTTCTTTTGGTGAAGTATCTCCACCATTTTTAATGTAGCAAAGTCCCAGCAGCCCATATCTCTACCACACAGCTGGCAAGCATATCTAAAGGATTATGCATAATATGCATGTGAGCCCATGAAGCAAATGCATTTATTCAGGACTGAAAAGAAGTAGGAAAGCTTTAGTTCCCGAGCCACAGAGAAAAAATGGCTTAAATAAATTTCTATTTCTCGCCCATCCTCTTCCTCAAATCCCAACCTCTAGCTACCTGCACCTCCATTTTCATGGTGAGGTTAAAAGCATCACCAGACCCACCCTGCTCCCTGCCAAGCCAGTGCAGATTTGAAAAGAGTTTTGGTTTTGGTGGTTTTTTGTTTGTTTGTTTGTTTGGTATTTGGGTTTTTGCTCGGTTTTTTGGGGTTTGTTTTGTTGTTGTTGTTTGGTTGTGGGGTTNTGTGTGTGGGGGTTTTTTTTTTTTTTTTTTTTTTTTTTTTTTTTTTTTTTTTTTTTTTTTTTTTTTTTTGGTTGGTTGGTTGGTTTTGGTTTTGTTGGGGGTTTTTTTTCAGGGTTTTTTGTGGATTCTGGATTTTTTTTTTTTCCTAGATAGATGTTGTGCTCCTCCTTAGGTAAGCATTTGTCACTGACATCTGTGGGAGTTGCAGGCTCCCATCAAGACAAGGCTGCTGTGGATACTGGCAGGTGTGTGAATGCAAGAGAATAATTCATTCTCCTCAGACTTATTCCTGAGGCAAGAAAATGTGCAAATGCTCTTCTGAACCCAGGAGCTACACCTAAAGAAAAAAAAATATATAAATAAACCAACCCCCCCAAAATACTGCTTTTTTGATGATAGTGTTTCCCAAATAATTATTGCTTTGCATCACTCATCACTTTTTTTAAAATACTATTTCCACTCCTAGGGCAATTCTTTAAACACAGTGCCCAGACTTCTACTTTTATTGTTTAGTTTTAAGTGTTTCTCTTCATTCCCAGAAGTCCTCAAGGAATGTGAATGTGGGTGGGCACATCCCCCCTTGAATCCCTCTTTGGTGAGAGCTGAGTTTAAAATTTGAGCATTCAAATTTGTCCAAGGAATCCTGTGTTAAGGAATGGCAGCTGGTTGGATTTTTTGTCATAATTTATAATCTTTGGATTCCCCACAGCATTTAACTCACACCTTGTGCACCAGCAGTGACACCAGCTAGGGAAAAATGAGGTTTTGTTTCGGGGCAAATTGAAAAAGAAGGTTTTGAACTGAATAGTTTGTGTGCTGGTTGCAATCAAGTCAGGACAATGTGAAGCCTACACACCTCCTCAGCTCCCAGAGGGAGTTTTGCCATCTGCAGGGAAATCCATGCTGCCACAACTGGGACAACTGGTGCATGAGAGGGCAAGGGACATCCCAACTGCTCTGCCTTAATGCTGAGCTGCTAAAGCAGGAGATTTCCCCACCTAAACCAGAGCAGAGCTCACACAGAGACATGAATTTCACTGTTGCACTTCTGCATCAGATTTTTCTGGTGTCTTATTTCACAATTTTCACCTGTGGCTTCAGCCTTCCTACTGACACCAATACCAATGCCCTAAAAAAAGACAGCAAGTGATTAAAAGGCTGCCTACAAAACCCAGCACACCCAGTTTGTGCCCATTTGTGAGCCTCTAAATGTCACCCAGCAGAAAAGTGGATCCCGTGCTGTGAATATCACTCTCCAGGCCAGTAAATCTGCCTTGCTGTCATTCTCAGATCCCTCCGAGGTGTAATCCCAGAAACTGCTTAGCTGACAGCTCTGTTGTTCAGCTTTTTGAATCTCCCTCAGAGTTCCTGCTCTTTTCATCTATTTTAAGAAAAATTCATGGCCAGTAACAGTAGCACCAGGCTTTTGAAAATGACCGAACTGGGTCTGTTCTCAGCTGTTCACCTCTCACATTGAACTGCCCACAAAAGAAATCAACACACCTGGGATCATGGGTTGGATGAGAGGCTGGATATGCCCTGTCCATGAGTGCTGGGATGCAGAAACCCCCCTGTGCTGGGCTGGGCTGGGCTGATACCACAGCCTGGGCTGCAGATGAGGGGAAATTCTGTCCCTGTGCCCTGCTCAGGTGAGGCCCCACCTGCAGAGCTGCCCCAGCCCTGGGGCCCAGCACAGGGAGGACGTGGAGCTGCTGGAGAGAGCCCAGAGGAGGCTCCAGGATGAGCAGAGGGATGGAGCAGCTCTGCTGGGAGGAAAGGCTGGCACAGCTGGGATTGTTCAGCCTGGACAGGAGAAGCTTTGGGCTGAGCTCAGGGTGGCCTTGCAGGGCCTGAAGGAGCCCCAGGAAACCTGGAGAGAGACAATTCCCAAGGGCTGCAGGGACAGGACACAGGGAATGGCTTCAAACTGAGTAGGGTTAGATGGGATATTACAAAAAAATTGTTCCCTGGGAGGGTGGGCAGGCCCTGGCACAGGGTGCCCAGAGAAGCTGTGGCTGCCGCTGGATCCCTGGCAGTGTCCAAGACCAGGTTGGACATTGGGGCTTGGAACAGCCTGGGACAGTGGAAGGTGTCCCTGCCCATGGCAGGGGGTTTGAATCAGATGATCTTTCAGGTCCCTTCCAACACAAACCTTCCTATGATTCTCTGACGACCCCAAAGGCCCTTTGAAGGGATGGATTCTGACACCCAGCAGAGATTGCACACGAGATGTGCAAACACCTCCACGTCACCTCAGGCACAGTCTGGCTCTAAGAGAGCCTGAGGAGGACAGAGAAAGGTGGCTCAGCTCTCTCTGTGCTAAAGAGCAGGCTGAAGCACAGACAGACCCTCATCTGACCCACTCGGAGATAATCAGATGAAGAAGATGGAGCACAAAGTGAAGCCAGCCTTACTAACTCGTGCCTGTCACAACCTTTGCTTCCTCACAGGAATTACTTCCCCTGACCTACCATCTACTTCAGAGCATTCGTTAACCTTCTTTAAATTAGAAATTATAATGTGGGCTTGGAAAAAATAAGGGGAGGGGAAAAAAAGGAGAGAGATGATAATCCCACCGAGACATGAATCTCCAGCTGATGGAAGGAGAAACTGGCTCTGTCAGCCGAGGGTCTGACCTGTGATGCCAAAACTGAAAAGATGCTCTCACCAGAGGGGTTAATTCAGACAACTCTTTTAAAATGCAAATTCCCTGCTTTTTGCTTTTCTTGATTTCAAGCACAGCAAAGCAGGGGCTGTAATTAGGGAATGGGTAGTCGGCACTGTTCACCAGTTGTGCGTAAGCTTTAAACTAATAACTCAGCAATTAGAAGAAAAATGAGCAGTAATTACACACATTTTACTCACTGCTAGACAGATGGAACATTTTCTGCTCGTTATTGGCAAACTGTCACTGCGTTTATTTCATTTTTAGTGTTTACTGTTTGTTGTAGTTTGATTAGGAATAATTACAGGCTAGGAAAAATACGAAAAAAATGAACAGCCTTTTCATTTTTACATCCTTAAAGTGACACAGCCACTTCTTCCCCCATTTTCTCCAAGATGAACATGCTCTCTGTTTAAAACTTCATTGAAATCAGGCTGCAACTTATGGGGCTTGGTGAGAAAAAGGAGTAAAGCAGTGCAGGAAAGATCATCCTCTCCAGAATGGGCGATAAAACACTGCTGGGGTCACAGGCAGCTTCCCTGCTGGGCACTGCTCCATATTGCCAAGCTATTGCATAAATTGGTTTATAGGTTTATATTTATTGCAGCTACAAGGCTCTAAGTCAAAAGAGGCACATGAGCCAGCTCCCAGCCCACAGGCAGGAGCTGCAGGGAACTATCAGTGCCCTTACCCCAGGGAAGCAGGAAACACAACAGCCTGAGGCAGGACCTTCATTTTTCCACCTTGCTGGGGTTTGCTTCCCTATCCCCTCCTACCTAATTCTGGATTTCTGAGCCTTTATGTTGCACAAATTGTGCCTCACTCCCAATCTTTGGGGGCAATTTGAGGGAAGGGACTAGGTGGCTGTCACCTGTGGTCAGACTGAGCTGCAGAGCAAAGTATCCAAAGGCGTATCCAAAGTTTGCAAAGAAACCAGGCACTTGGAGAGATTTCTAAGTACTGAAGCTTTGAAGCGGGGATAAAGACTTCCTGTTTTAATTCTACTCACAACAAGGTTTCTCTAAGCTCCTACCTGAAACACACAGAGAAAAACTCAACAAAATGTGCAGGTCAGAGCTCATTTCTTCCTCAGTTCCAGCATCGCTGAGATCCTTGCACAGCCCCTGCCTGCCCTGCCCCAGACTCCTGGATATCACTGACATGTTTTATAAGATAGGATAGGGGAGAAAGCAAATGAATGTTCCTATCAATCCATCCTTCTGACATTGCAGACTAACGTGACAAGGTGTGGGGGGGTGGGAGGTGGGTCAAGCCTGCTCTGCCTCAGGAATCCGTTCAGGGATGGTGTAAGGCCCAAACAACCACTTGTGTGAAGATTTCCTCTGCTTTTCTTCAAGTATTTCCAGCACAATTTTATTCAACAACCTTCTAACCACCTCTGCCTTCTTCAACATTTAGGTTTTTTAAAAATAAAGGGTCGAAGCAACAAACCTGAGGAAAAAGAAAAGAGGATGGATAATTTCCCTGCAAATACCATGGGATTAGAATGTTGGGGATGGGGTGCATCACTGATAAATTGATTTAAATTCACTGACGCACATAAGCCAATACCACCTGAAAGAATAACAATACTAATGAAGTCCCAGGAAGACCCAAACCACTCCTGTTATGAAATCTGGCTGCAAACTTCACATGAGGCAGCAGTGGATAAACTCCCATTTATGCAAAGAAGTTTCCTGGCTTTATGGCAGCATCTTTAGGGCAACAAAATTTTGGCATGACTCATAAATCCTGTATTAGTCAGCTTGGAATGGAAACCTTATGATTGGGAAAGTTTTCCAAGTGCCAGCCCTTTTGCCTGGTACAAAGCTGCCAGGCACTGTATCCACATCTCTTTTCACAATTCAGAGCCAATGGTTTACTCAGCAACATTAAATAAATGTTCTCTCTGATGCCACAACTGAAGGTGAATGAACTCTACAGCACAAGGCATCACATGAAGCAGCTTTTTCAAGGCCTGAAACAATAGCAATACAATACAAGTACAAAACAAATACAATAGCTCTGAAATAGGTTTCCTTGCAAAAACAAAAATTGCCTTTGAATGCATAATATTTTTAAGACTTTTCTGAGTGCCCTTTAGTTATAGCTTCAAATTTTTCTCCAGAATAGCAAGCAGTGGATGCTTCTTCTACACTGCCACCTGAAAGAGCAAACAGAGGCTCTATAGGCCCCGGAGGTAGAGATGATGGAGGGGAAGAAACACCATCACTACAGGAGCAAGACAGAGGTTTTGATTGTTGCAGCAGTAGAAAGCAACAAAATAGTAATGGCAAAGAAATGGAAAGCAGGAAAAATGGCTCAAAGAGGAAAGGCTGTGCAATAACAGAGGACTTCAAATTATGTAGCAAAACATTCACTGCAAGGCATTGGTGTTTTGTGCATGAGGAAATTCCTGCTTATGAGGCTGCTGTGGAAATTTCTAAAAGAAAAAAGGAGTATCATCAATCACAGAATCATGGAAAGAAATGAAAAATGGGATGGCCTGGATTGGAGGAGAGCTTAAAGATCACCTGATTCCAAAACCCCTGCCATGGACAGGGATAATTTCCACTACCCCAGGCTGCTCAGAATTTCACTGAACCTGGTCTTGAACACTTCCAGGGATGGGGCAGCCACAGCTTCTCCAGGCAACTCATGCCAGGGCCTCACTACCCTTATCGGGAGGATTTTTTTTATAATATCCCATCTAATCCCACTCTCTGGCAGTTTGAAGCCATTGCCTGTGTCCTGTCCCTCCAGCCCTTGGGAATTGTCTCTCTCCAGGTTTCCTGGGGCTCCTTCAGGCCCTGCAAGGCCACCCTGAGCTCAGCCCAAAGCTTCTCCTGTCCAGGCTGAACAATCCCAGCTGTGCCAGCCTTTCCTCCCAGCAGAGCTGCTCCATCCCTCTGCTCATCCTGGAGCCTCCTCTGGGCTCTCTCCAGCAGCTCCACGTCCTCCCTGTGCTGGGCCCCAGGGCTGGGGCAGCTCTGCAGGTGGGGCCTCACCTGAGCAGGGCACGGGGACAGAATTTCTCCCTTTCCTGTTTCCTCCACTGGGGGATGAGCTCAGGACACAATTGGCTTTCTGGGCTGCAAACACACATTGCCAGCTCAAGTCCAGCCTTTGTCTGGGTTATATTCATCCAGCCTCATGATGGAAGTAGGTGGGGAACTGGAAACCAGCTGGTTTTTTATTATTTCTGAAGTTGGAGCAAATGTGATCCAACAGAGTTGGGACACTACACCAAGTCAAGCTTCTGCCCTGCAAACTGCAGCTGGAAATTGTCCTTGCAATATTATCCACTCCCTGAACACTTGGGAGCACACTCCTGGCAACCGTGGGGTGTGGCACCAAGGTCAGGGCACCCTTTTTTCGTATCTTAAATTCATAATAACTCACAATTCATAATAAATCGTAATTTCTCTATTGCTCTGCTCTAAAAGGAATAAAATAAAACCACTGGCAGTTTCACATTTCTCATTTTCAATAAAATTTGGAAAACGGCACTTTCCTCATGGTGACAGAAGAAAGAGAATTTCTGTCTCGTTGTAAAGCTGTGCTGTTAATGATATTTAATTACCCACGCTTAATTACACCTGGCACTCTCCATCTTTGGCTCCTAAGGATTTTCCTAGTTAGATGATTAATGTGCATCTAAGTGTGGAAAATTTCAAAGCTGGAGCTTAACCTTGGCACTAAAGCATGGCAAACTGAAGCATCTGCACACCCAGAGCTGGGCTCCATTTCTTTGCTGCACTTTATCATTACAAAGCTACTTTGATAACACAGATGCATTCCACAGAGGAGTAAAAAGAACTGTCCTGTGACATTTGCTTGAATCTTTTATTTTTTTTCCCCCTATTAAAGGTTTTTCCACCAGGACTCCAAGCAGAAGGACAGATTTTGGACACTCTTAGTTTGATCTGCACAGGGAGAGTTAAAGAAAAGCAGCAATTTTAATAAATGTGCAGTAAGAATTGAGTGCTGTAAATATCATTCAATAAACCTGAAGTAAGTATGAAAAACTTCTGGTTGCCTAGCAGACCCCAAAGGCACCTCTTACCTATTTTTTTTTTTATAAATCATACGTCTCTAATTTCTGGTCTGCTCTGATATGTAGCAGTTTTGTAAATACAGATTCTCGGAGCATCAGAACTGTGCTCCATCAGGGTCTCCACAGGAGCTTGCATTATTAATTACATGTTATATAACATTTGAATAGTATTCCTGAATGGCTTTTGGAGCAATTTTTAGAATAACCCAGTTAGGTCCTGGAGGATCAATGTGAATATGAGAAGTCCATAAGGAGTGACCTGTTTTGACCAGAGGTTTTTTTTTTTTATTTTAAAGATGGCACAAGCAGAATGGAAAAGATTTTGCAACAATAGCACTGGGTCACCTAACAAAGTTGAAATTTAATTCTAGAGTGAAGATTTTGTTTTGAGTTGCATGAGATTTGGGCTGCTCGGTTCTTGCATCTGGGTTGCATAAGAATAAATGAAGTTTACGTTCTGGTGTTGCAATCCACCAAGTGACGCAGAATAGTTTTGTGGAGATCGTTTTACGTTTGTTTTGAAAGAAGAAGGTGCCTAAAACTAATATTTGTTCTACTTCCATTCCATCTACAGCTCTAGTCAAAGAATCCCACTGGCTAGAAAAATAAGTAAATAAATAAGCAAGCAGACTGAACCTAGCTGATAAATAAGTTCTTGAGAAATAATCAGATTCTGTCTCTTTCCCTGGCAAGAATTTAAAAAATACCCAATTTATTTCAGCTTAAAAAATGCAGAAACCCCCTCAATTTCACTTATTATAGACGTTCCAGTCACAGTTTACAGCTGCACCATCACTAACAGTGCGAAAAGTTAAACAACCTTTGAGAACACAAAACTGTTCCCTGGCAAATAGAATCAAAGAATCATTAATATTGGCAGAGCCCTCCCATGGGGTCCAAGCTGTGCCCAGTCCCCACCTTGTCCCCAGCCCAGAGCACCGAGTGCCACCTCCAGCCCCTCCTTGGACACCTCCAGGGATGGGCACTCCAAACCTCCCTGGGCAGCCCCTGCCAGTGCTTAGGAACCCTTCCCACTCAGAAATTTTTCCTGACACACACTCTCAAAGTGTGATTGCTTCTCTTAAACCCAGACACGTGGAGAAGTGCTTTAAATAGCATGAAAAGCTGAATGAGCAGTGGTTTGTAAGGCAGAAAAGCAGGACCAGAGAAAACAAGAGGTCATCGATGAAGCAGCACTTACAAAGCAGTTTTACTTCAGCAGAAGCACGACACAATTAAATTTCCCTTTACTTTTCCAAGCAAAGGCCACATGGGCTTGGAGCGGGTATTTATGAACCACTTCTTGCTGACTGTGCTGGAACACCAGCTCCTTTGCTGAGGAAACTAAACTAATTGTTGCTCCAATATTAAAGCATATCTTCCCTTTCCCACTTCTGACTCAGCTTTGAGTGAAATAATTTCTCCAGTTATTAAAGAGGCAGACAACCAATGTAATTTCACTGCCAACTTCTTTCAAACATAGATCCAAGGTAACTCCATTAATGGGTTGTTTTATTAATGTGCTTTGTCAACTTTATTAACCACTATTCATGAGGACTCTGTCCTAAGGGTTTTCCTCTCAAAATTAAAATGAAGTGAACGAGAAGAAAAGCATCCCACAGTTACTTGTGCATTTCATAAACAAAGGTGATTATTGAATATCTTTTGGTAGATAGAGAAGCTCAGCTTTTCCCCAGCATTTCTCTGTGTGCCAGGATACATTTGGTTGGTGAGGTTTTCTTAGTTTCATCCTCTTTACACAGCTTGGGGAGAAGAAAATGAGACATGAGTCAGCAATGCACTCTTGAAGCCAGAATGCCAATTGTATCCTGGGCTACATGAAGAGCAGTGTGGCTTGCAGTCTAGAGGGATGATTTTCCCCTTCCATCAGTCTGGATCCAGGTCTGAGGTCCCCAGAACAAGAATAGCATGAACTTGTTCTGACCACAAAAATGGTCAGAATGTTGCAGCACCTTTCCTGGGAGGAAAGGCCGAGATAGTTGGGGTGGCTCAGCCTGGAGAAGTCTTTGGGAAAACATTATTGCTTCTAAGTCTGCAAGGTGCAGGAGGCTTATAGAAAGGTCTCCATGGAGACCTTTCACCAGGATCTGTAGAGAGTGAGGAGCAATGATTTAAATCTGAAAGAGGGCAGATCAAGAGCAGACCTAATGAAGAATTGTGGTGGTTTTTTTTGGGTTTTTTTGTGTGTTTTTTTTTCATTTTTTGTTTGTTTGTTTGTTTNTTCATTTTGTTTTGTTTTGTTTTGTTTTGTTTTTACTGTGAGAGGGGTGAGACATTGAAATGGCTGT
This sequence comes from Sinosuthora webbiana, assembly GCA_013397395.1. Lineage (NCBI taxonomy): Eukaryota > Metazoa > Chordata > Aves > Passeriformes > Sylviidae > Sinosuthora > Sinosuthora webbiana. Next base: position 113,153 of record VXBN01013507.1, read on the forward strand.
CCCATACCTGGAATTATTCAAAACCAGGTTGGTTGGGGCTTGGAGAAACTTGGTCTAGTGAAAGATGCCCATGGCAAGGAGGTCACACTTTAATGACCTCCTGCAACCCAAACCAACACTTAATTACCATCAATATAAAAGAGTAGAAAGCCTCTTTGAAGAAATTCATAAACTCCTTGGAGATCTGGATAGGACTTTGGAATGCCTCACTGGTTGAGGAAAATGTCATTCTGTTATATTTGTTTCTCCCACTTTATGGAGAGGGATTAAAGAAGGCTCTTTACTCCAGAACCAGAAAATATCTGAAAGTGCTACAACAAGTCCTTCAGTTTTGTTTTACAGAAAAAAGAGGCTCATTGCTGATAATCTCAACTTTTAAAAATCCTGTTGATCACCACAAATAACTGCTTTAACCCTGAATATTTCAACACACTTTTTAAAAGCTGGTTTGTAAAGGGCTTCAACAGTTTTAGACTCAGACTGTGCTGCGTGGATCTGCAGCAGTTCTTGTACTAATACATTTAAATACTTCTGCTGTATTTTAAAAAAGTAGGTAATATGAGGGACACTGCTGGAAGCTGAAGTGGAAAGACAGCTGAGCTGAATCCTATTTGCCACTCCAGATGGATAAATCATAGAATCATGGAATGATTTGGGTTGGAAAAGACCTTAAATCTCATCCAGTGCCACCCCTTGCCATGGGCAGAGACACCTTCCACTATCCCAGGTTGCTCCAAGCTCCATCCACCCTGGCCTTGGACACTTCCAGGCATGGGGCAGCCACAGCTTCTCTGGATAAATATATCTTCTATCTTTTGGGGTTTTTTCCCCTCAAGGAAGCCAACTCCTTTCAGCTGAATTGTATATATGAGTGAAGGGCAACTATTAGCAGAGTTCAATTAACCCAGGGTTCAAGTGCAAGTGACCTCATTGTGAATCAATAGCAGTCTTTAACTAACAAAAATAGGATGAAAATTTGGCCCCGCTGAAGTCAGAGAACATTTACAACTTGCTTCCATCTCCAGACTTAAAAGAAAAGTCACATACCTGCCCTACTGAGCTGATATAACTTCCTTTCCCTCATGCCTTCACAGATAATTTGTCTCTCTCACACTACACACAGAAATCCTGGGGTTATCCTCCTTTCCCTTGAGCACTGACCACTGCAGAGCATCCCTGGAGCTCCAGACAGAGTATGAGAGGACATTTTTCCTTCCTCACAGTCTGGCCACTCCTACTCACCCCATGCCAATTCCTCAGCACAGCTCCATCTGTGGGCTCCCACTTTTATTAACAAGAGGAACAAAATGAAAATCTTTGCCAGCTCATTCTACAGCTTCTCTGGAAAATTCACGTTTAGAAATACACAGTGTGAAGTGAAGCCAAGGAGAAAAACAAGCCCCCAAAAATAAGTTTTAAAGGGTCTATGTCACTGCTGAGGGAGAGGGAAGTTTAGCAAAGAAAAGCTGCCTGTTAAGTCCACTATTTTCAATGTAAGAAAAGTCTCTGATAGAGCTGACAAATGGAAAACAATTTTTCACCAAGTGTAGCCACTTAATAGACTCTCCTTCATGAAGTATTAATCTACTTGCTTCCCTTGGCCTTTTTAAACGTTTTTCCCCCATTTTGTCTTCCACCTAGAGCTTTGGTAATGGTGAGGAACAAAGAGGTGCTAAACAGTGATGAAGACAGCAGTGAATGTATTTGCTTTTATGGCCTGCAAAAATTCTCCACGGGTAAATTTTGAACAAGGCACAGGTTATACTAATAGGTGTCACACAAAAAAAAAAGAATTGGGAGAAGGAAAAATTACTAAAGAAAATATATAATTATACCAGTAAGGTGGCTGGATGAAGGTGAATGTTAAACTGAACAGATGCTGCCTTGCCAAGTGACTCTTTTAACAGCTGCTCTAAACCAGACACCACCAGAACAGCGAATATAAAGTTATTGATGTTACTAATTGTACTGTGTCACATTTTGCACCATTGTTCTGTCAGGTTCCTGCAGAAATTTCTGACAAATACACTACTTACACTTTTCAGCCAGCTAGTAGCATTTTAACATGCCATTCTCTGGGGGGAAAAAAAAATGTCAAAATCTAAAGGTATTTTGAAAAACTTGCTTCATTATGAACTGGTCCACTGTCACACACAAGAGCATTTCATTCCCCTGGCTGCTGCGAGAAATGTAAAAGAAATAATTAGACACTGGAAAAAAAAAAATGTAGAACAGAGGCATTTTTCATTCCACTTATTAGTAGCTAGAATATTCCTGACAGGAGCAGGCAGAGATCCCAAGGAGAAATCAGCCACAGGGTGCTGGCCAACACTTCCAGAAACATCCTCCTGCCTTGCACCTGAGAGATGGAGGCTGGCACTCAGCAAGGTTTCCAAAACAGCTGGAGGTCACAAATGAACTTGTGTCCCCTTTATTTAACTCCTTTCCTAAAGGTCAGAGACAAGACCAGGGGAAAAGTCAGGAGCTGAACTCAGTTTTGAGCTGATCTGAACCAGGGATGACTCCTGGTACATTCTCCCTGTGATCAGGGCATTAAAGCATTGAGCATTAAAGGTCATTGTTTTGGTGGGATTATGAGCAGAAGTGTCCTTAGATAAAGAAAAACAACTCCCCACTTCTGCCCTGGAGTCCAAAAAGCAACCTGAGGAGTGAACTTTCCAGCCTGATTAAATAAACCAAGGCCCTTTGTCACAGAGGCAGCATCTATTCCAGGAAGAGCCAAAGAAGGTTTTTGCTGATTCATTTGCTGCCCATCAAGACTGAATTATGAGCCCTGCCTTAGAAAAGAAGAAGAAATTATCATCAGAATTTTTTTCATGGAGATTTTTTGTAAAGATCTAGATCTATATGTATATCTATATCTGTCTATATCATCTATATCTATATCTACATTTAGCTCATTTTCTCTTCAAGGTTAAAACAGAATAATTGTGGCTGAACAAATACTTCCCCTGGCAAGCACAAACAGAATTTCAGTCACACTTTCTGTGCAGAAGAGTTGGAAGGCAAGGTCAGAGTGATGCTCAGACTGAGATTTAAACACTCTGATTTTAGGGAGTCTTTCTTTATACAGGGATGCTTTAGAAATGTTCATAACCACAGCTTTTGTTGGTGGCTTCACAGCTTTGTTGCCAAAACTCGTCAGCTGTCACAGGTGAGCTAATTTGGGGGGGCAAGGGGTGAATGAGCAAAGATTATTCTACATGGGTTATGTTGCTCACAATTGATTTGGTAAGGTTGAAATTAAAAAAAAACAAAGCAAACCAAACCAAAACAAAACCAAAAAGACCCTGTAACTAAATTTGAAAGCACAGGCCTGATCTAAAGCAGATCATGCCAGTGAGTTGTCACACCTTTTTCAGGCCTTAACAGAAAAACCAAAGCCAGGGGTTACTGTTGATTCAGCAAAGCCATGAAGAAGCTAATTATCTGGTATTTCTAAATTATTCACAATGTTCCCTGTCCATCATTTGGAACTGATGGCTTGTAATGCTTACCTGGTAAATATGACATGTCTGGGTAAATACAAATACGTGGCTAAAGAAACACAAAGACAGCCAAGCTAAACAAAGTCCATTTGAAAGGGCAAAGTGTATTCCATATTTTACACAGGGCAGTGGATAAGGAGGAAGGTTGACATCAGATAAAGATGCAAAGCTGGGAAAGGATTGTGAGCTTCAAAGGCAATGAGTGCTTGGGAAATTGAACACAGAGACTGGATTATAGAGTTGAGGACTCAGCTGAGCAGCCCACGGAATTGGAAAATTGTCTTTGTTTTGATTATTGCTGTATGTGGCTGATTTAATAAAAGGAATCTGGAAGATGCATAGAATAGGAGCCTCCTTGTACTCCCTATCCAGTACAGAATAAATCAGCTTTCAAATATATTTCATATGGAAAGAGTTGAGCAAGACAGACAAGGTTAAGTGAAGGAAAAAAAAAAAAAAAAAAGGCTGACTATCAGGTAAATAACACACCCTGACTGAACTGATGGCAGAAAATAGGAGTATTGTGGATTTATGGGTGAATTTATGTATTTGTCAGCAAGAGTGAATCTGAAATTCCCAGAAATACCAAAGTACAAATAGGAGATCTGTTAAACTGCTCACCAAAAACCTGCTCACATTAAAATCCCATCAGGCACAATTATTTGTGATGCCATTACCCCAGACACAGGAAAAGGTGAAATAGAAAGGACCTGGTATTACATATGTAAATACAGGGACACCCAAACCAGTTCCCTACAAGAACTTCCAACATTTCATCTGAGTCTGCTCTGTCTGCACCACCCTAATATTTCTTCCCAAGCATTTCAAACCCAATTCTTCACCTCATGCACTTCATCCCCTTCCCATTGCACACTCCAAAACAGTCAGAGGATCCTTCCTCCCACCTGGCTGTTACACCTCCGTGTTCTTCCTTTTCCATCTCAAAACCTCCCAAATTTCAGTGGCCCATAAGATGTTGTCACCACCCTCAGCACCATCAAGTTTATATTTTACCAAGAATGTCATGACCCCTCAGATGGAGTTTTGATTCCAGTGGTGCCATCTGAAGGACAGGAGAGTTGTCATCTAAACCTGTCAATCCAATGCTGCTGAATCCCCATCAGCACACATGAACTTCCATCTTACCCTTTATACTTGTGTTTAAGTCCTTAACAGGAGAATTTCTGCAGGCAGTTCAAGGACAGGAGTTTAAATTCAGGTCTACAAGCAAATGCAAAGCTCATGTCATAATGACCTCATGTTTTTGATTGGTAATGCAATGACAAAAAGGGTTGGCACAGTGAATATAAACAGAACGAGGATCCATTTTGTTTAGGGCATTTTGTACAGGCCTTTTAGGTTTTTGAGAGTTGATTATGCATCCCTAACACTGAGCAGTACGAAATGTTCTTCAGTGCACAGCAGAGATTTGCTGGGGTTGTAAGCAGCTCGTAGGAGCTGTTCAAACTCCATGGCAATGTGTTCGGGACCTGTCACATTGGAGGTGTGGCTGGGAAGGAACTGAAAGGAAAAATGCTTTTTGCTGCCTGATCCGAGGTGCTGCAAAACGTCTGTAAAAGCTCTCTAGTCCCATCCAAATAGATTTCAAACCCACTGGAAAATTCCACTAGAGTAAGATCTGCTTTTGGTTTGTGATCTTATTCATCCCCCAGCCTAAAATTTATTTTTAGAAGAGCTAAGCTGCCTCCATGCTCTATCAAGCCTGCTTATCCAACTCTTCCATTCTGATGGATGGATTTAGGTCTATGTGACTAAACCTTGCCCCTTTCTGTCCAAAAAGGAAGGAAAATAACATAATTTACGTACATGAGGTGATGCAAAGTGTTACTTTCACATACCAAGCCTTGTAATAGATTTCAGTACACTTTTGCATGCTGAATTTAATAAATATCAGGAAACATGTGAAGTTCTGGACCTGAATTATGTCACTGGACTAAATGGTTAGCTAGGAAAACAAAATCCCTCAAAATAATTCTGTCAGAATTATAGAGCTGCAATTCGCAACAATCATGTTCCATTTCCTTATTCTTTCAGGTAAAACTTCTGCTTTCTTTAAACCATCACCCAAAAAACCACCACGAAAACCTCAACCAAACAGCAGCAACAAAGAAAACGAAACAAAAATCACAAAAAATAAGCCAGTAACCATCTGTGACACATGGAAAATATCTCCATTAAGCTATAGGTTCAAAAGTTCAGCAGCTATGAAGTCAATCTATTTATTAATTTTGCTGCTATTCCGAACTGCATCCACAACTGTCCAAGCCAGTCAGATCAAACTCAGGTCAGTGCATGGTGCTCTCAATGCTGTTGATCAACAAAATCCCATTGTTTTGGGGTTATTTTTAATCACTTCCACTTTTTCATAGGCTTTTTTCTACTCTATGCCCCAGTGATGCCATCAGCCCCTTCAGCTCCACGATCCACTGATACCTCTGCATTTCTATTTTCCAAAAGTTTCTGGGCACTCCCCGATGTGCATTGAGCAAAAAGGGATTGTCACTCGTTCCATCAGTCCCTGGGCTGTCAAAAAATTGCATGATTTCTTTAATACCTCCTCAAGCTGACAAGATTGAACTAAATTGCATTATTATGTACTTCAGTGCAAAAAGATGGCCTGAGCAATTCCTGCAGTTTCCTCCACACACTTTTCAGAGAGCAGGGCAGTTTATTTTTGCAATATTGCCACCAACAATTTTGCCTGTATCTTTTGTTGTTGCTGTAGTTGGTTTTTATTTTAGCAGCATGATTGCTTTAGGAGAGTTAATTGTGATATTAAATATGGTCTTTCTGCCTGCCTGTCCTCAGGGAAAAGAAAAAATCAAGAATGAGGCATGGAATTACAATCAAGCCTGACATATGTACGGAGCATGACCTTCCCTGGGCTCTCAGATGCTGTGACTTCCCAAGCCAAAGAGAAATAACAAAGTGAAAAGGCAAATATGAGCAGTGTGGAACATGTTTGGTCACAACACAGCAGTAGAACGGTTTTTTAAAAATATCTCTGAAAAGAACAAAATTATTACTTTCCAAAGACGGGGTAAATTAGCTGCAGGATGGGACAACTTGTGAATACTGTAACACTCTGCAGAGTTAATCCTGAATTCCAACTTGCATGCAGGAATCTCTGTCTGAAAAGGATATTTCAGAAGCAGGCAGCACTTCTGCAATCCAGTTTAGAACTCCTACTCAGAGAAGCAGAATGAGGGGAAGATTCTCAGCCCCAGCCCTTCAGAACACTGGTGCACATCACAAAAAGAACTATTTTTATTATGAAATGACACATTGGACGATCTCATCTCTACAAAGCTTTTTTTTATTATCCAGCTGGCATGGATAATATAATAAAAGTAACCCTTGAGAACCTGGTCGCTCTAGGGCAGAATTATAATTTTGAAATTAAAATTTTTTGCACAATTCATGCTATTTTTTCTTTCATGCCTGGCCAATGAATAGACAAATGGTCACACAGAATTAAATACTTCAACCCATGGAGAAAGGCGGAAAGGGGATTGGGAAAGGTGGGAGTATCTCACAATGAACAAAACATTCCCAGAAGAAAATACGTCAGTCTATGGGACGGGGACACAGCTATCATTAATTCACTTTTCAATGCAGTTTTCCTATATTAAGCTGATATATTTAAAGGTTTTGAACAGCATTTCTTTATTTTAGTGACAGAAGAAGCCTCTCGTGTCAGTACCCTGGACAGCGCACACACAACTCCGGGATTCTTTTTGATTTGCTTTTAAAGGGAGATGCAGAGGAATAATCATCTGTGTCCTCACAGTTCATAACCTTCTCCAGTGATCGAAGCTGATCACTTCTGCCTGTGCTGCAGCACACCTTTCTGCAAGTCACTGCACCTTGAGGTAAACACTAATTGTTAAGGGATTGTTCTCATTGTGAAAATCTTGCATTTATTCCTCCTGTCACTGTAAGGAGCTCCAGACGTATCACCACAGTCCTTCCAGCTGTGTCAGCTGGGAATAAATAATTCCTGCCTAGTTCCTTCAGTAAACTGACTATTTTTGAAAAAAAAATAATTCCTTCAGTAAGAAGCTGGAGAGTAAACTCCTACAGTCTTCACGTTGGGATAATTTTTCCAGACCAGAGACCATTTTCTAGACTCACCCAGGTGCTTCCTCATCTGGAATACAGAATTCAGCTGCATGCCTCACTGAAACTAAAAGCAAAATTTTATCCTCTCCTCGTTTTTTCTTAATATTCACTCGATCTATTGGCATTAGTAGTCTTAGCACACCAGAGCAGGGCAGGCTGCACCCACACCATCCCAGAGCACATTCCAAGGGAGACCAATGTTGGCATGCACCCCACACCCCCAGCAGGTGTTTCCAAATAGGGAAAGGCTTAAGACTTACCCCTTGTATTTCTTGTAAGGTAAAGGACCCAGAAACTTTTTTGCTGTCCTGTCAGCAATTGGGTCACTGACAGCACAGAAGCATGGATTGGGCTTGGAAAGTGTAACTCAAAGCCTGTTGCTGATTTCATTGGGCCAAAATACAAATAGCCCACCTGAACTATTGAGTATTAAAGAGTGAGAACAAAGAAGCTCGGGGCATTTTCGAGGTGTTGTAGCAGGTATGGGACCTGTCTCTACACTGTGCTCAGCCTTGGCTTTGTGTTTGTATTATTTTCTTCCCTTATTAAAACCTTTTTGATTTTTCAGGGCACGCTCAATCGTGCCATCTCGCTAATTGATTTTAACCACTCCTCTGCAAGGGCTGGACCCTCAGAGGTGTTTGGAACCCCAATATACCCCATTCCCTCCATGGTTCCTAGCAGGATTGCTGGTGGGAGCATTGTGTGGGGAAGAACAGGGTGTGGCTGGAGAAGGGGCCATTCAGCACTAGGGCAGCACAAATGTCCTTGTTTTGGCTCCCAGATATCAGCACAACACAGCACAGAGCAGGTTGAGGGGTGGGCATGGACTCTGGGGAGGGTCAAGACCACCAAAGAGCCCCAAAGGGCTCCAACCCTGTTTCTAGAAAGGTCTGGAAGGACAGACAGTGCAAATGAGAACTAATTTGCAATGGAAAGCAAGAATTTTATCTCCAAGGCAGGGAAAACTTATCAGTCAAATGCCACAAAGCCTAGGAGCATGTGCATCCCAAGACCCTGGACACTCGATTAACACTGGTGAGCCTTTTCTTTCTCTCTCTCCCCGCTCTATAATTTATATTTTTCTCTTGCTTTTCCATTTACCCAAACCTGGACACTGGATTAACGCTGGTGGGCTCTTTTTCTCCCCTTCTTTCTCTCTCCCCTGCTCTATAATTCACATTTTTCTCTCTCTTTTCCCTTTACCTAAACCTGTGTGCTTATACCAAGAGATCGGGAGCCAACACACCACTTTCCATGCCGAGTGTGTCATTCAGTCATAAAACTCTCTTTCTTTTGAGGACCCTCTGACTTTTGTTGTTCCTTTCAACCAAGAGCATTTACAGCTCCCTTCCCCTTCAAGGTGGGACATCCAAATTTCAAATCCTCTCTCCCTTCTGGTCACTGGGCTATCCTAGGACATGCAGCAGGAAATGGACACCTGAGTTCTGGCCTCTCTGCTTGAGACCCTTAAGGTTCTTCCCAAAGGGGAAGGGATATTGTGATGCAAATATCACAGATATCACAAATATTGGAGCTAGGTTTCCTAAAATTTCTATTTAGGAGCTAATAATATCTCCCTTTTTTAGGGCAATTCTTGTGCCCCAGCCTGTGACACCCTGTCAGGGCAAAATTTCTTCACTGCCTGACATTCAGCCCCCTGAGCAATTTGACAAGGATCATTTCATGTTTTCTTCTGGATGGCAGGAAAAAATATTGACTAAGCCAAGAACAGACCCACAGAACTCATAATTTTTGAGGTATCCTGCGTGGCCCGGGGGTTGTTTTTGTAATCTGTTTAATAAAGTTCCATGTAGTTTTTGTATGCTGATAAATGTTTTTAATTACTTTCGTGACAGTAAGTCAATTACTTAATGTTACAGTCCATTATCACAGTACTCCTTCTCTAACATATTTTCTGAGTCTTCAAAGAAAAATAAAGGAAAAAAAATCAAGATCAAATTTTCAAACAAGGCCTATTTTCCATAAAACTGAAAATTATGTTGGCATCTTTTGAGGGTTTAGGGTTTTTTTTTGAGGGGATGGGTTTCTTTTACTTTGAGGGCCTTTTTTTCCCCCTTTTTCTTTTTCTTTTTACTCCCAGATCAGCCTTTCTGTGATTCAGAATGGCAATGCCACTTGGCTAATACATTTTGAAGTAGCATGAAATTAATGTTCTGTACTATATTTTGAGGGAATGAGTAAATCTGATTAGCACGAGACCTCCCTATCATACACTGCAATTGCACTTTGCTGAAAGCTAGAATTATACCCTGAATATAAACGAGATGAAACTTATGAAAGTGATCAGCAAGTTATGCAGAACTAGATATAATTATCTATTAACTAATTATAGCAGGGTTTGAGTCAGAAATATTATTGAAGGGGGAAAGGAAAGAAAAAAAAAAAAAAGATTGCCTATTTTTAATCTAGTTATCTTTAGATGGTTAAAATCACTTGCTGGAGGTAAAATTTTGAAGTCACTATGTCTGCCTGGAAAAGGAGAATGTCCCAGGACTTGAATGAAGGAATTCCATTCTCAGTAAAACAACTAAAACCAGCCTTTGGTCACAGAGGTAATTTGCTTTATAAAAGGTTAAATATAAAACCTTCATACATGGCCCAGGTTTCAGCCACTTATAGAGTGAGGATAATTTTCCAAAGAACCAAAGCTTCAATTTTCAAGTCAGATCTTCTCATGTTCACTAGTACATAACAAGGAGAGTAAATTGCAAAGCAAACAATTATGGAGGCAAAGTGACAGAGCAAAATATAAGATTTTCATTATCATTTATCACCAACAAGGGTCCAGCAAGACTTCTGTTGGGACTCAGATGTCTTCCTTCCACCTTAGGCACTTGGTCCAGTCTGCTAAGATTGATTTCTACTCATTCTGCTGCAATCAATAAACTAAAAACCACTAGGAAATATTGAAATATTTTTAAAAGCATACTTTTGAACTTCTGTTGTAAACAGGGTATGCATGATGCCTCAAAGCAAGCTGAGATTGGTGTCCTTTGTCCTGAACACTGTGAATTCATGGAATGAAAGGCGGTACCTGCCCAGAAAAGCTGTAACTCTTAAAAAAAAAATTAAGTTCAAAAAAAAAATCAAAAAAATAGGGCAAAAATAGAAAAAGGGAACAATGTGGGAACAAGTCCAAAGGCAGGGGCCTATAGGGCCTTTCCCCAAAACAAACACACAGAAAACCAAGGATAGTCTTAAAAATACAGTCAAGTCTCCAAAATTTTGATTCATGGCTTTGTTCAGTAAACTACACTATCAACTATCAGAGGTTTTATTAAATGTCAATATTACGATAAATTTTCAAATAAAATTATTTTAGGGTTTTAATTGACCTTATTTCCCCCTCTCTCTCCCCCAGCAAAGTTTTGTCTCAGCTCTCCAGAGGAGAATTATTGAAGTCCCTCTACTTAGGCTTAAAAATAAACCCCAAAATTGGCAAGTACAACCTCTGTGTTTCCTAAGAACCAGCGTGGTATTTCAGTTTAGCAAAAGTGACATGGTGATGGGTTACAGAGAGATGAAATGAAATCATATATTGCTAAACCAAACTTCCTAGGACACCATGGGAATACTACATGAATCTTCATATTCATGAGGCTTAATTACAGCAAAATAACCAATCTGTAAAATACAGCTACGTTCAAGTACTGATTTCAAGACTAAAACATGAACAAAGAGAAGATGTTTCCCAGGAGATGCCTCTGCAAGATGTGCAGAGGCACAAATGTAAGCAAAAAAAAAAAAAAAAAAAGACAGATCAACAGATCCTATAACATGGAAGAACTAGAGCAGCAGCCACGGAAAGAATTAACATTCCTTTGGGAACGTGGGGAGTTTAATACATTGTGTAAAAGGTCTACAGCAGCTGCACTTCTTGGTACATGGCTATCACCAAAAAACCACCAAATAAATCACAGAACAGAGAGATTGCAAAACATTAGGGAAAAAGAACATGTATTTCTTTGCCAGGAACAGTAGCAGATAGGGGCGGGAATTTTGGAAGCCAAAAATTTTGAAACAGTGATTGAAAATTATTATGTCATTCCTGGTGATTTATCAGTTTTTTGCCTTTGCTTGAGATGCTTTCATTTCCATTTTTTCAGGTGGGATAGAAAAATATTGTCACTATACAAGTGATTTCAAGGAAAACCACTTGGCAAGTGGCCAAAGTCCAAAAAGTTTAATCTCAGTTTCTCCACAGTAACCTGTATAAATGTTACATCCCATCCTAACTCTATAATCCATCCATCTCTGGGCAGAAAGTGATTTTAAGCAATAAATATCTATATAATCTCTTTGAGACACTTCTGGTCCTAGAGAAAGACAGGTACTGGGAGATTTAGATCTGCATTTCATTAGCCTGTGGTTAACAAGCTGAATTTCTTGTTCCCCTAAGGGAGTATTTCCACCTTGCTTGTTTTGAAAGATGCTCTTCTTTACCTTCTCAAGAAAATCCTCCAGGCAGATTAACATAAAAAGTGATAGTCTGTGCAAAAACTGAGAAGTATTTAGAGCTACTTTTCCTATGAATTTGGCTCAAACCTCCCCATTTAGAATGTAACCAACACATTATTCCCTACATTATTATAGATAAGGCAATTGCAGAGAGGAATTGCACACCAGACCACACCTTTGAATGAAGAAAAAATCCCAACTAATGCCTACACGTCAGAGAAATGGCTTGCAAGAACCAGCCATAAATCCTATTATTTCAGAAGGGACTGGCAAGATTTTCTTCATGTTTTCTATTGGCAAGATTTTCTTCATGTTTTCTACTTTTTTTTTTTCTTTTTTTTTGCCAGCTGGAGGGGTTTATCTTCACACATATAAATGCTTTACATCTTTTTAAAAGTCCTTGAAAACACCTACCAACAACTCCACACACTCCTATATTCTATTTAATTCAGTGTCGAGTTTTAACACTTTATTAACATCCTGAGAAATGTCAGAGCTGTGCTTCCAGCAGCTTAAACCTGAACGGGTAAAAAAATGGGATTATATGTTTCAAAAAATGTCATTTTAGGAAAATCATTCTTCTTCCACAAGGTATGAATCACAAAACCTATTTCTTCATTACCTACACAGAGCGTTAATGCTTTTGGATGCTTTCAACGTTTGTTTTCTACAAGATTTTAGTTCTGTAACTTTAGACACTGGAAAAAAAAAATAAAGAAAGAAAACTCCAGCTTCCCAAACAGCACCTATTATTGAAATGCTAATTTTCATTTGAATATAGAAGAAATAATAACATTTGCATTTAAACTGCAGTGATTAAGCTTTGAAAGGCCAGAAATTAAGTGACTTATCTTTTGGGGGGATTTTATAAATCCCTGTCTCAGTAGCAAGTGCTGAATAGAAACAAAACAGACCAGCTCTGGTCCCAGCTTATTTTAATTTTTTACATGTGCAGAATAAGAGACCATAACATTTACCATCATGAAATTGTTCCCACAGGACAAGGTGCTCGCTACAATACAAATTGAAAAGTATGAATGGTTCCATGAGTTCTATAAAAAATGGGGAAAAAAAAAAAAAAGAAAAAGACAGACAGACATCTGCCTAAGGAGCCAGAGAAACCTGATTAGATGTAGGGTTCAAAAGAGCATTAGGTTTCCAAATGGGTCTGAGGCAAAAGAAACACAGCTCTGAAGAGCATAATATCCAGGAAGACATTCAGTGTTAGATACCAAAATCAATCTGTTGTGTTCAAATCTAATCCGTGCTGGTTTATTGCTTTAGCTGAATATATGCTGATAGTGCAAACAAAGGTTTTCCCTCAGTGTGATAAATGTGCTGTGAGACCCACAGCAATAGCTCCAGCTTTTCTATACCCCAGCCAGGGGGAAATTGGACAAAGAGAGTTTTGATTCATATTATTTAAAAAAAAAAAAAAAAAAAAAAAAGAAGAAGAAATATGTGTTTATTTGGCCTTGTAACCAAACTGAACAGAAATTTGATTATTCATGCAGCTGCTGTAAAAGCCCAGTCAGAGACTTGTTTTACCTATTACTAAACAACCAAATCAGTCATTGCCAGGACCAGTTCTATTAAATTCTATTAAATGCTAAGTAAAGACTTATATTTGCCCTTTACTACCAAGCCACAGACAGAAAACAAATTTCGTCTGTAAAAAAAATGAGTTATCTTTAAACAACAAGATTTTCAAAACTGCATCTGTCTTGAACTGGGCATGTTTTGGTGCTGAAGGTTTTAACTTCAGAGGAAAGTTTTCACTTAGCTTCAGAAATGCTTTTACAGCTGAAATCCAATGCTAATAATTTTATAACAAAACCCCTCTTAAAATGAATGACATCCATTTCTGACCAAATCTCCCACAAAAATGAACACAGCAGATTTTCAATCATGGAATGGTTTGGGTTGTGAGGGACCTTGAAGATCATCCAGTTCCAACCCCTGCCATGGGCAAGGAAATTTCCATTATCCCAGGTTGCTCCAAGCCCCGATGTCCAACCTGGCTTAAGTTTCCTCAAAGTTTCCTTCCAAACAAGGTGCACAAAGCAGGCTGCAACTTCATAAAATAAATCAGGAGCATTCCAGGAGATTTGGAACATTCAAAGATATTTAGATGTGAAAACAAAAAGCCCATTGTAAAGGAATTCTTCTTTTGAAGAGAAAACAAATTCCAGGCAGGAAGCAATTTTCCTGGTGTCAAAAGATCACTCTAAAAGGGATGTAAGTGGCAAAATCTGAAAGAAATGTCACAATGTAGCACTTTCCTGAATATTGTGTGAAGGAAAAGAAAAATAAAGAAAAAATGAATGAAAGAAAGAAAAGACTGTTCAGTACCCTTTTTCTGTTTTAAAATAATTAGAAAGGAACAGATTGCATGAAAAATATCAGAAAGCTAAAAAATAACATAGTTTAGAAATGCACAATACTGTTTAAGAACTAAGAACCATTTTGTTTTAGTTCCCAATGATTCCTTTTTTCATTAGGTTTAGAAACACAACATGAATTTTGTGAATTCAAAATCAAAAAAAAAATTTTTAGTTGTGAAATCAACAAAATAGTAACAACTTAAAATCTTAAGCAAGCTGGACTGACATTCTGACCCATGTTCAAATATAGGAGAGCATTGTCAATATCTTTGAGTGTAAATAAAGGGTTTTTACCTGTTAGGATTTTTTTTTTTAAATATTAATAAGCAGGAACTTCTCGCTTTTAAAATCCCCTGTAACTTAAAGCCAGAATAATTTTTTAAAACACTGTTCAAACATTCTCAATGCTCAAATTATTTTAATATTTTGGGTAATTAATATGTCCATCCTTTGGGTAGTGTCAGGTGATCAGCTTTCTGGGTAGCACCCACAAAGAGTGAATACAGTAAATATAATTAAAAGTCATTTTGGGGGGAAAAAAGCAACAAACAAAAAGCCGAAGCCTAACAAACCAAAACAAAGGAAACCAACAACTTCAGCTGCTGCATTTTAATAAAACAGTCTCTGTTATCTCTCTGCTCCTCCCTCCCCCTCCCAAAACAGACATGTCAAACTTGGATATCTCTTGCTCTAGGCAATGGACTGATGGATGGTATAACCAGATGTCCTCTGCTTATCATTAGACAAGGCACACGTTTCTCTGACCTCCACGCTGAAATACACTCCACATTTTTGCTTGCTTTGTTTAAAAGCAAAACCCAAAGATAACCACGTTACACGAAGCCAACATCTACCTCTGTATGTGCCCTGTCTGCACAAAACCAGCCAGCATCCTCCCTTTTCAAACCCTGAAGAGAGATTTTTCCATTTTTAGACAATTGCTTGGAAGGCACAGGCTTCTGCTTACGAGCAGAACACGCCAGTGACAGCAAACCACAGCCAGAAGGCAATAATCCATTTACAAAGGGCAACATAAAGATTCCACGCTCCCCATTCATATTCTGGTGCAGTCACCTGCTGCTGGAGCATCTCTCCAAGCAGAGGGGTTTTTTTGCAGCAGGGAGGAGCAGGAGCAATTAATAGGAAGACTCTGCCATACATCTTCCTCTCCTCTGCCTTCTCTTTACCTCTGTCTGTTCACAGGAACAGAGAGGTCACAGTCCCACGGGTCACAGTCCCAGGGTTCTCCATCTTCAGTGGGGTGATTATTCTAAAGGTCTGCTCAGCAGAGAGAGGGAAGACAGCTCCCTGCCCAAAGGCAGGCAGTTGTTGAGCTGAGAGACGCAGCAGCACCCTGTGTTTGCTCCTCAGGGGCAGGACAAAGATATTCAGCAGAAATCCCAAAGGAATCTCAGGGGACAACAGAGCTGAGACCTTGGCGGAGTCAGGAAGAAATTTCTTGTAAGGTCCTGATGCAGACCAACCCAGCAGCACCTGAGGTGGCTGCTGCTGCCTCCCACAGCAAGGAGCAGCAGCTGGCACTGCAGATCCCTGCAGGTGCCAGGCTGCCCCAGCACAGGGAGGATGAATTTGTGAATCCTCCCAAGGCTCCCCTGTGCCGTGGGAAAGCACGGAGCGTGGCCAAGGACATTCAGGCATTGCTGTGCCTTAGGCTGTTCCCTCATTTGCTGGAGCCCAGAGACTGGCTTGTCTCATCAGAATACTGAGGTGAATAATAAAACACATCCCCACACTCGTCACGGGAAGAAAATACCACTGGAATTATTTTCCATAAAACTATTGAGAAGCTTCGCAAGATGAGGACAACTCTCTCCATTTTCACTCTGATTAATAGCCATGGTTTTGACACAAATGTTAAGCACCCAAGGAGGTTTTTTGATGCCCCTTCTTTAGATGAAATTGAGCAAAACAAAAATAATTATCATGACTTTTACACAGGGAGAAATGTCTGGCATTTCCAGCAAGAAGGGAGCTACACAGGGATTGTCATTGAGGTTATATATTAGATATTAACAAAGTCTGGTCATGCACAAACTAAAATACAGCACTCTGTAAGAAAAAGGAGGAATCCACACATTTGTGAAAGAGAAAGTGGCAGCAGCAGATCCAAATCTGGATGATTCAGTTTTTTCCAACATAAAATGATTACACAGGTCAAGTGTATCCTTTCCTTCTAAAACAGAAATTATCCATCTTTGAGGCCTTTGCATAAAATAGGAACTCTACAATAACTGCCTTGGTGCACAATGAGAAAATCAGGTGGCATATTGGGTAACAGCCACATTTCCTCTAACTTCCATAATTTCAATTTTTTTTAACTATCATTCTATAGAACAAGTACTTTTCTATGAAGATACAGTAATTGAATACATAATAGAGCAGTCAGTGGTGACAGTCCATTGAAAAGGGAATTCCATTAAAGAACAACTTGCTTTTAAAATCATCTATAGATAACAGAATATCGAGCTGCTTTACATCAGCAGCCTTAAATACACTTTTTGAGTGACCTCTGGCACATAATAGGGTACTTGCTTTCCTCTGTTTGTCAGTCTTAATCAGTCCTGTCAACAGGTATTATATCATACTGCTTTTGTATTCCTGTCTAGTCACAATATTTTCAGCAATTAGGTGTGAAATCAAGACAAGTAAATCTGTTAGATTAAGAACACTATAGATAAAAAAAATGTCACGTTCCTTAATTGACATCAGCAGAGTTTCTCGACAAGCTTCGCCAAGCGACGGTAACACAAAACCTACAGATGAACCAGCGGTGTCCTGGGCTGATCCTACAGCCTGGGGAACAGGAAAGGGGTGAGACCCCACCTGCAGAGCTGCCCCAGCACAGGGAGGACGTGGAGCTGCTGGAGAGAGCCCAGAGGGGGCTCCAGGATGAGCAGAGGGATGGAGCAGCTCTGCTGGGAGGAAAGGCTGGCACAGCTGGGATTGTTCAGCCTGGACAGGAGAAGCTTTGGGCTGAGCTCAGGGTGGCCTTGCAGGGCCTGAAGGAGCCCCAGGAAACCTGGAGAGAGACAATTCCCAAGGGCTGGAGAGGGACAGGACACAGGGAATGGCTTCAAACTGGCAGACAGTAGGGTTAGATTGAACATTAGAGAAAAATAATTTACTGTGAGTAAATTCATAATTTATGAGGCCCTGGCACAAGGTGCCCAGATTTGCTGTGGCTGCCCCTGGATCCCTGGCAGTGCCCAAGGCCAGGTTGGACACTGGGGCTTGGAGCAGCCTGGGACAGTGGAAGGTGTCCCTGCCCATGGCCCCTGGATGATCTTTCAGGTCCCTTCCAAACCCAAGTCATTCTATAATTACATGAACCAAAACAGTCCTAATTGTTACTTCCCCTGAGCAGGAACTGGCAGTGCTACTTGGGGAATAAAGTCCCTTCCACTAAGTCGAGGCCCACTGCAGAATCTTTCTCTCTTTTCTGTTCTAGATGTTTATTCTTTGGAAGGAAACAATATTCTTCCCTCAGAGAACAGAACCCTTGTTTTGAGGAACATCAGAAAATCAGCTTAGAAGCAGGTATGCAAAGACTAAAATCCAACTCAACCAGGCAATTTTGTTCAGCACTGTTTTCTGACCTAAGTGTTTCCCACTTGAGAGAAACAAGACAGGCTTCAGAATTTCACTTCACAGAGATCAGCTTCATCTCTTGTCACGGGAATTTCTGGGGAAGAGACTTGCCCTTATCCACAGGGACACATTTTGACCTCCATTACCAATTATCCCCCAAAGGCTCCTTATCCTACAAGTGAGGGACATGCTTCTTTTCCTCAGACAGGCAGGAAAACAGAAAAAGTGCCCCAAACTGAGCAGCTCTGTCATCCACTTGGAATTTGAGGGCCAAACAGCTGTAGCAATAAAAAATTTCATTTTCTGATCTGTGCACTGCTTGATCTTCAACCTGTAGCCAGGGTAGCTTTATATAGGATGTTTAACAGGTGGAAGGCTGATTGAAAAATCTGATTTATTGTCTTTATTTACAGGCTAAGGCTCTTCCAAATGCATATGCATCTATAGTCTAATAATTCAACTAAACTGCATGTCACTATTTATGTCACCAGGAGTGTCAAGAAATATTTAACACCGTTGATAAAAACAAAGAAAAAGCCATGAACATTGAATGTTTTTCAAACTGCAAAAAAGTTGAAGTCACAGGTTTCTGTTTTCTGCTGCAGATCTTTCACTTAGTATTGTAAATAGTTTGGTTTTAGAAATGCAAGTCATTTCAGTCTCCTCAGTCGTGGGTGTCTGGTCTTACACAGGTCCTCCTGTAAATCACAGACAATCAATTCAAAAGGTCAGTGCTGATTAAAAGAAATAAATCACGTATAGGGACATTTGTTAGACTGCAAATTACTCTTTTATGTCTTCTGAAGTAATATCTCTCTTGCTTATTTCAGGTACTATGAGTAATTTAAAAAAAAAATAAAATAATGAATGTAAGTAAGGAGGAGTTTCCTGCCAAAAGTCAAATTTTAAATATCTTACATTGCTTCAAGCTTGGCTCTGTCAGACTGTTCCCTAAAACAGGTTTTAGGCTGCAGCCAAGCAGAGCTATCAGAAACAAGGCATTATTCATCTTCAGAATAACAAAAATATTCAATCTCAGTGCTAACAAAACTCAGGAGCTTCCCTTGGTCTCAAAGAGCCAAGGATTTTTCTACAGTACTCACAAAACCTTGAAATGTAGACTTGGATTTGTTATTTTTCAAGTCAAATATGAAGACAAAAAACTTAATATAACTCTCTGTTTCCTTAATTTGCCCACTTCCTCCTCAGTTAAATTTCATTTTCACAATTCCTTGTTTTGCTTGCATTGCATTTTGCAATGTTTAGGTAGACGGATAAATATTACAGAGTTCATAGGTGGGTCCAAATGATTATGAAAATAAAATAAGTGATTTTTTTAACTTTTTTTGAGTCTTAAAACATTCTAAGAAAGATCCCAAAAAACCCAAAATTAAGAAATTTGGTTTATAGAATTGAGCACAAACCACAAGCTTAGCAAGGGAAACATTTTGAAAGCATGGCCTGAAGTTTGCACCGTGGGAGCCTCAGCAATACCCACATAACTCTAAATCTAGTAAAGCTTTGAAGCAGATTTGGTATTTTCCCTGTGCTCGTGCAGTGTCTCAGCTTCTGTATGTGCAAAATGGAGATATCACTCACTGAATTGCTCCTGCAGGAAAGATTTATATAGGGAAAGGGTAAAGCCTTATGTGAGAGATAAATATCATTAATTGTTCACTGCAGTACAGCAATATTCTGACTCTCCTAATTCCTAGAGAAAATTATCTGCTTCCTCCACAGTTTGCAAAGTGTGTCCTCAAAGACAGGAATAAAGGATGAGAATGCTGAGTTGCTTGGCTGTGACATTTTAATATCCTTTGAGCCGCCGCAAGACGCTCGTGATTTATCAAAACAACATTTTCCCGCATCTGAAAATTCAACATTTTACACGTCCAAGGAATATCTGCACCGCTGTCTGAGCGTGATGGGGAAACAAACAAACAAAAAAAAATTAAATCTCACCCACTGCTCTGATGTGGAAGCACCTGAAAGAGCTGAGAGAAACACCAGAGCTTGTGGCCTGGAAGTGATTCTGGATCTTGGAATGATAGAATGGAATTAAACAATCAATAAAGTTGGAAAAACCCTCTCAGCCATGCCTGATGCCCACCTTTGTTCCCAGCCCAGAGCTCTGAGTGCCACATCCAGGGATGGGGACTCCAAACCTCCCCTGCCAATGCTTAACCACCCTTTCCATGGAGAAATTCCGTCTGGAATTTCTGAGCCTCCCCTGGCCTAGCCTGTGGCCATTCTCTCTCCTCCTGTTGCTTCTTTCCTGGGAGAAGTGGGAGATGAAACACTCTGATTTAACAGAGTGGTAGGTAACAAAGTTTTGGATCATCACAGGGCTACCAAAGGGAAATAATTCATAGAAAGGATTAATTCATCCTCCTCAGCCCCTCTCCAGCACTGCTTCCCACTTGCAAAACACACACACAAAGGGGGAAGAAAATCTGGATCATGTGGTGATTTTATCCCACCTTTCCCCTCCAGCTTTGAGTTACTGAACGCAGCAGAGCATCTGTGCTGTTTGCTCCTCCCACCCCTTTCCCTCCACAACTTCTCATTTGCAGACATTGTGCAATTTCTAAAATTTCCTTAATTAGAGGGGTGTGGGGTGGGAGCGATGTTAGTGCAAACTTTATTTCAATTCAGACTTTATTCTAATGAATGACATTGGGAGATGGGGAAAGAAAAGGAAGTGGAGATTTTTAATTTTTCTTTTAAAGTGTGAAGTGTTAAATATTCAAATTCCCACTGAAAAGGTTTGAACTGGAAAACAACTCTATTTGAACCACTGCTCCTCTGAGCCTGCAGCACTCATGGCTTGACCTCTCCCCTGGCGTTTCAGACATGGAGAGAAACATTCCCTCTTCTTTTGGGAACATATGGACACGTTTGGACAGTGTCAGAGGCAGCTGGTTGTGCTGAGACCTGGCCTAATTGCTTCTCCTCAGTGTCTCCCCAATGCTTCCAGGGTGACAGGACAGAAAACTAATGGGATTTCGAGTACAGTGTGAGGAGCACAGAGTCACTTCATTTTTGCCCACACATTTTGCCACTGTTCCCACCCCTGAGCTTGATTGCTCTCTTCCTTCTTGTAAAAAGCCTCTTCCCAAATCATCATAAACCTAAACCTCTCTTTCTCTCCCTGCTCTTTAAGTTTCCTGCTCCGTTCTGTTCAGAAGGAATTCAGTCATGCAGCCAGCCCAGACTGCTTTGAAATTCCTCTCCATGTTGTCTTGAATAACAGTAGGTCCTCAGTGGCCTAATGGATTGTTTGCTGTTGAAATAAAAATAATTTGGAGCTGAGTTTCAGCCCGGATTATTATTTTATGGGCGTCTGTGAACTCCAGGAGAGAAGAACCCTGAGCAGAAGCATTAAATGATGCTCCACAATAACTGTTAAAGAGAGATTGGGTGAATTATTAGAGGGGGAAGTGTTTGAACCTTCCCAATCCAGTAACCAGACACAGAATTCCCTGTTCCTCATTAATACACCAGATTGAATCCAGGGCTGACTTGCCCCTGCAACGTGTCTGAGGTTAAAAATGCCTGTGTACTCAGCTTAATAGGCTCCCATTAGGGAAATGCAAAATTAGCATTGATTTTATTTAAGAAAGGGCATCCCGGATAAATGGTGTGGTTAAATGGCTGCACACAAAATTTTTCTGAGCTCTGGCAATTTCTTTCCACAGAAAATGTCCTATTTGGATGTGACAAATGCCCATATGTTAATTAGCTCAAAATACTCCTTTTCCCAAAACAGGAATTCATGGAGGAAAGCAAAAAAAAATAAGGAGCACAACAAGCAAGAAAACAAACAAAACCACCAAAACCCAAACCCACAAAAATAACCTGCTAAGATTAGTAATGGAACCAAGCAATCAATAAAAACCCACGCAACTTCTGCATCCTAGGAAATTTATATTTTTTTCTAGAGAATTACATGGGTAATTTTCAAACAGCTTTCACTTCAAAATGAAAACAGGAAAATATGAAATTTTGAAAATATTGAAAGGAAAAGTTCTGTCTTTTTCTGCATCCCTTGCAGTTTTTAATTTATTTCTTTTGGCTGAAATGCAACTTTTTCAATAGGAAGACAGCACTTTCAGCCAAAATACATACATATTTTTCCTAATAAAGTATTCGGCAGCAAAGGATATCAATCCTGAGAGAGAGAAAATAATTATGCACTTCAAAACAGTAAGGAGGAAGAGATTTTTGATTCTAAATGCAATTAGTTTTCATTAATTAAAACAACATGAAGGTCTGGGTGTGGTGGAGATGGAAAATTTAGGGCACTCGTAATTATTATGGTCCTCTGTTCCTTCTGTTGGATTCCTTCCAACAATTTATTATCAGGTATCAGGTGCAGTGACAAAATAAATCTAAATGAAAGCAACAAAACAAAGACAACACATTTAATCTTCTTTTAGATAACTACTGTTAGCTATTTTTTAATGACAAGCAATGCATAACCATCCCAGCTCTCCCACTGAACTTCCTTTTCTCTCCCCTCACACGAGGAACTCCACTCCAAGGCAACAAGAGCTGCACAAACAGAAATCTGTTTTCCAGCACCAAAAAAACTAAAACAAATAAAAAAACTAAAAAAGCTGAACTTACTCCTAGCAAAAATTTCTCACAGTTTTGCCATCTCTCTTCAAAGCAGCAAAAGGTCTTATTTTTTCATATTATTAATTTCTCATGCTTGCAGGCATTTTGTTTGTCAAATAAACAGTTTTTTCCACTTTTGTCCAAAAAGGTTCTTTTCCCAAACCAAATTAAAAAAAAACTGTTAAATTTTCACTCCAAAAAAAAACCCATTCAAAGATTTCCTCCCAAATTTTCCCCTAAACCAAAACAACTG
Organism: Sinosuthora webbiana; assembly: GCA_013397395.1. NCBI lineage: Eukaryota > Metazoa > Chordata > Aves > Passeriformes > Sylviidae > Sinosuthora > Sinosuthora webbiana. The sequence continues at coordinate 136,153 of VXBN01013507.1, forward strand.
CTTTGTGGGTTCATTATTGATTATATAAAACATTTCCACCAATTTATCAAGGGTTCCTAAGCTTCCTTCACACTTCACCTCTTTTATTTCATATTTTAGTACTTGGGAAGAAACAGGAACCATGGATGCAATGAAAAGATAAGGTTTTATAGGAGAGCCTGCCTGAGGATTTGCAGTGAGGAAACTGAGGCTGTCTTATTTCTTTGCTTTTCAGTTTCCCTCAATATAAAATGAGAGTGATGATCCTAATTAACCAAAAAGAGGTTTGGGCCTTTTCATAAAGGAAGAGAGATGCCCAAACAGGCAGAAATAAAGGTTCCCTTGATTTTCGACAGAGTTTGTGATACAGAGTTTCTTCAGCACTTGAAAAACAAGTCAGCTCTAAAATGTGCTGTGAATAACCATTGATAAGGGTGCAAAGACATCCTAATAATAAACAGAAAGGAGAAAGATGCATGAAAGAAAATCCAGTGAAGAACTTCTTTTTCTGAAATCTCTTTTGAAGACACACAGGGCATCTCACAAGATCTTGTTGGGCCGCTGACATTTACAGGGGTTTTCTTTCCCTCACCCCTTCTATAAAACTGCTGAATGGCTGCTGTGACACTGCACACATTATCCCATCACTCCTTATTTATGGATGCACTTTTGCTTCCCAGCCCTGAATTTGCCTTTCAGCAGGTCATAAATGTGCATTTTGAGAGGCAGATCAACTTTGCTTCTGTTGCTCTAATGGAATTTTTCCAAGAAAATTAATGTCTTACTTGTTTTCAGCACAAGGATTTCATGATATCCGGCACACTTAGGAATTCAAAAAGCATTTAAGCAGAACAAAAAGTATTATGTAGATGATCAATCCCCTTATTCCTCTGGATTCTTCCCTAAGACTTCACCATTTAAATACAATACAAAGTTAGCATTTTTTATTTTCCAGTTTTCTTTTGTCCCCACTGTTTTCTTCCTAACCTCTACACTACATCTGCAGCTGCTTCCACATTTTATTATTTTGCAATACATTCCTAATCATATTTCAGATAAACACAAAATAAATCAAAGTATTTTAAATTCTGTTGCACATACACGTAAAAATGTCAGTGCTTATGGAGACTTTTGTGAAATTTTACATTGAAAATGTACTTTTCATAAATGTTTTTTTTATTTTAGAAGACACTGAATATAATGAGAATTTATTTAATTGAATATAGATATATAGTTGTATTATTTTTTTCAAATCTTCAAAATATTTTGTACCTTTAAGAGATGAGTTTTAATACTGTCTAGTTGTGTATACCCACATGGCGATTTTTAGCATTTCAGTTGGTGCCATTTTTCCTCTTTCATACCAGAAATACTTTTTAGTTTTTAAACAAATACGTTTTTGTCAGTGTTGTGTGAAAACCAGTTTTAAATTGGATGGGAAAATGGAGTACGTGGAAGGATTCTCAGTGCTCAGCACAGAAAATGCACTCTTGGAGGCACAAAACAAATGTGATTCTGGAGGAACAGAAGGAAATATTTCTTCCATCATTATCACTCAGGTATTGCCTGGAGGATCAGTTGCAAGACAAATATCAGAAGAAAAAAGATGTTACTTTCCTATGGTTTATGTCTCTCTATAGAATAAAACGTGGGTTTACTAAACAATGGTATTTAACCAGCAGGATGTTTTACAAAAGGTGAGAGGAAAAAGAAGAAAAAAAAAACCCAATAACCTCTGCCTCCTCTAAAAAACTATAATTATTTGTCTCTTTGTTACTTCAAAAATTAAAAAATCACCTCCACAGCTGGACCGCGATGTCTTTTCTGAGTGTGTGAGGAATTTGCTTCCCTGTTTTAATGAAGAAGGGGGAAAAAAACCTTTAGGAAAAAAAAAGAAATTCCCTAGACATGCAATTGAAAAACAAGAGTGCTGTATGTCAGCTGGAATATGTAATCCCTGAACAGAGCCTGCCCTGACCTTCCACAAGTAGCAGGCCAATTGTTCTTGGGGATTTTATGAATATCAGTGTCTATTTGCAAAGAAAGCCGTGGATGAGGGAGGAAAATGAATTTGAATTTGCAGTGCAAGTGAGCATCCAGTACTGGGCTGTACCCCAGCTGGAAGAGAGCCAGTTTTATCCCCGGGCAGGGAGCCAAGGAGACATCCCTGGCATGGGACAGGACCAAGTTCTGCAGCTGGAGAGCCGAGCTGGGCACAGAGGAGGGACCTCTGCATCATCTGCAGCGGAAACAAAGATTTACAGACGCCGAGGTATTCATTTCCCCACCCTCCTTTGCTGCCAGCCCGGAAGCTGCAGCACTAAAACACTCGAGTTTTGCATGGGGAAGTTGTAGAGAACAATCCCTCCGGGGCGCTGCAATGAGAGATAAATCCTTTGGAGCAGGAGGAGAGGATGAAACCAAAGCACAGAGCTGAAACCACGGAGATCCACAGAAGGGATGCGCCTCTGAATCCTCAGCTGCACACTTCCCTCCCAAGCAGGTCCCCACTGTCAAATCACTCCCTGGAGCTGCCCTTTTAGCTCCCCATGGCTGCATCCTGCTGCTGTCCAGCTTCAGGGAGCAGGGTGTGGGACATTCCCCCTTTGCAGAGGTGTTCAGTGGCCACATCTGCCCGGGAGGAAGAGTTGGGCATCCCTCAGGGAGGAAGAGCTGGACCAGGGCTCCTTCCCCACCCCTGCTGCTGCAGAAGGGCTCCTCACAAGGGCATCCCCTCACCTGCAGCACTGGCATCAATTTTTAACTCCTCTGTTCACCCAGGCAGCACTGGCTTTCAGTCCAATTCATTGCACAGGATGTGCAATCCTTGGAGGTGAAATCCCGGGATTAATTCACACTGAGCGCACGCAGCAGTGAGAAGAGTGACAGGGCAGACAGAGAGGAAGAAAAGGGGGATTTCTGCAATGAAAACTGAACTGGTCACTTCAAAATGAACAGTGAGTAACCCATGGAGGTACCCAAAAAAACCACAGAGCCATTCTGATGGCAGCAAGGGGAGGAAAACCTGCAGGCACAGCAAAGGACACAACGAGGTAGGAGAGAACAAGTTGCCACAGACACATACCTACAGCCTTCATTTCATGCACCCATAATTCTCCCTGGCAGCTGCATGATTAATTCAAAGATTTATTGATTTTTTTTTTTTCTTTTTTTTTTTGCCTTGCTCAATCCTGTTGACCTGCTTTTGTTGACAGGTCTCTGTGGATCACACTCCTCTGGCAGCTGAAAGCGTTGGCATCACGTCGGTCTCCAATGGCCCACAGGAAACATTTCAACCCGTTCGACACCACCAGCCTTTGAGTGCATGGCAAGAACTTATTTTAAACAAAAAAAAATTAGAAAAATAAACTGGTAGGCAACTTTTGCTGTAAAAAATAGCTGTAATTGCAACTATAATGCGATTTTGGTGGTGGTAGAGAATGTCTAAACAGTTTAATCTTTTTTCTGTACTCCCACCTCTGTACAAATTTCACCGGCTTTAGGTTTTGTAGGTATTTTTGGCGCTACATAAAATGTTTAGCCTTTAGCATCTACCACCTTTCTGCAGCAGGACAGAGCATCTGCCCCAGCGCTGCTTGAGCTCACACACCAGATCACAGGCTTTAAAAATTCACTTGATTCTGACTAAAAGGTCACCTGGCCTCCATCGTAACCTCCCTCCAAAGGGAAAGCACACACGCAATTAAAACGTGGCTGTACAGATCAGCAGCCCAGGTACAACACTGATGTCACAGCAAACGAAACAAAGCCCTGCCAGAATAGGCACCTCCAATTCCTTCTAATGAGTGGTTCTTCTAATGAGCCTCTCAATTAAAACTGGACTCTTGACAGGGAGGGCAAACCAAGTGAGCTTCAGTAAGACCATCTACAGCCCTAAAAAAATTGTGGACTTATCAGCCTGGTGCTCCACAGTGATGTTTTAATTGAAATCATTTACCTGGTAACAACACACAACAATAGGATATTCTGCTTCTGGGTGGTGGTTTGTTTTTTTTTTTTTTTTTCCAGATTGCACCTGTAGATATCTCTTTGGACGTATTAAAAATAACCTAAAAAACACAGCTGGTGGCAGTTTTTGCCATTCTGCTCCCCTCAGAGTGCAGCTAAGGCACGTCCACAGCCATAAAGGATTCCCAGTAGCGAGGCACACACTCATTAAAATGAATCTCATGCATCAATTTTGCCCCCTCACATCAAAGCTGTCAGAGCTCGTTGGTGTTTGCTCAGGTTAGGCTGGGTTTAGATGGGAAACCTCAAGCACAGAGTGCTTAATGTGATCACCTGCTTATCCACTGCTGCTCAGGAGGGTGACAAGATCACCAGGTACCGGCAGGGGAGATTTATAAGGAAGAAAACAATGCTACAATCGCTATTTCAAAAAGCAAAAATGGGAATAAATTGTGAGACCAGACCTAAAACCAGCACGTTGATTCATCAAAGCATGTCCATGCTTGTAGAATTTTGATACCAAATCTGACAGCACTGAGATCTGCTGTCCATAAAATTGGACACCACGCCCCTCCAAATCCAGATCAAACCAAAGTGCTGAAAATATTGCCTTAAGTGTCCAAGAAAATATCTGTGAACCAAAAAACTGCCTGAAGAATGGTAAACAAAGAGCAAAGAAACAATGGGAAAATGTTGAGTGAGCACCTGGGAAGGTTAGCAGCCTGTCTGCTCTTATTTCACCTTTAATAAAGAGCTGGTAAACATCGAGTTCATTTAAATGCAGGCCATATTTATTTGAAGGCTCTGCAAACCCCAGAGAGAATTCATATTACAGGAACCGTAGGGGCTGGAAAAAGCTGGCCAGGTGATAAAATGGGATTCACCCAGGAAAATGAGAGAAAAAAAAATTTCAAGCACATCTGGAGAGAAAATAATGTGACACAGATCTTTCCAGTGAAAGGCTAACTGTGTCACTGAATTCAACCATGCTGAAAGAAACCTCTTCATGACTGGCAACATCAATAACAAGGTGGTAAAACAGAACAGTTTGGGCATCAGATTGGATAATGTTATGCATGGTCCAACAGAGCCTCAGGCCCATGGAGAGATGTGATAAGTGCCCATATATGTGTGTGTGTGTGTGTGTATATATATATGTATGTATATGTATATGTATATGTATATATATATGTGTATACACACTGATGGATACAGAGATGGAAAGAGAAAGAAAGGTATAAATCATAAAAAAAAAAAAAAAATTTGAAGCTTTTACCCAGAAGCAGACTTGCAATTCTCTCTCTCTCTTTAATTCTCAAGAAGGCAAAAGCAATTCTAAAGAGAACCCGAATGCAATCAAGTTTTTCACATGCTTTAATTTAAGTAGAGAGGAAATAAATTAAAGGGTTGAGGGGAAAAAAAATTGAGAAAGAGGATTCAGGTTTTGTTGGGTTTGGTTTTTTTTTTATTTTGGTTTGTTTTAAAGTGAGAAGAGGGAAAGGGTCCCTCCCATTGATGAAAATGAAGGTCTGTCCGGAACTCAGCAGTAACAGAGGGGAAAGAAAAATTATGATACACTTTTCTCCTAGACACGCTTCATTACTGAAATGTCAAAGCCACTGCTCATATTTGTGAATCCCATTAGAATTAAAATTGCTGGATATGGCGAGACAGAGCAAATTTTGACTTTTCTGGGTTTTAACCACCACAACACGCCATTCAAAGATATTTTTATTTTTCTCCTCCATCTCTTACAAAGAGCCACCAATGTTCTCTGCCCTCAGACCAGCCAAAATGTCCAGTCACACTGAGGAAAATCCACAAGTTCTCTCTACAGGGAAATACCAGTCTCTGTGATGTTAACACCTCCATTTCACTTCCCTGTGCTGATTAAATGACCAGAAACCACTCCTGTGCTACAACCACATTGCTCACTTCCCTCTGTGCTACCAAAAACTGATTTTTTGACATGTGGATCAGATGCTTTCCACCTTCATCCCCTCAAGTGGCTCCCAACTCCTGGCTCCCAAAAAGCTGTGAAATCCTTGAAATCCTGGCATCCAATGCTGCCCACACCAGAGACATAACTTCAAAATGATTCACCTGATCCAAATACTCCACTGTAATGGAATAGGAAGCAAAAACGAAGCCTAGAGAAGGCAGAGGAATGGTTTGGGTTGGAAAAGTCCCCTAAGATCACTGAGTCCAACCATTAATCCATCTCCCTGAGTACCACATCCACGTGTGTTTTTAGCACTTCCAGGGATGGCAATTCCACCACTTTCCTGAGCAGTCTGCTCTGACCACCCTTCCAGTGAAGAAATTTTTCCCAATATCCAGCCTAAACCTCCCCTGGCACACCTTGAGACCATTTCCCCTGGTCCTGTTCCTTGTTACTTATAATTTCCTTCAGTGAACGGTTTGAAGGACGTGGTCTTGCTCAGTTACAATTTTAGTTCATGAGACAGAGCAAAGTGTGAAAATTGTTTGCACAAGCAGAAAGAGCTAATTTTTTACCATCTCCACTGTCCTCTTAAAAGAGCAATGCTCTCAGGAAAAACGTGGGAAACCAGACATTTCTTAAATAATGCAGTCAATAATTTTTTTTCCCAGGTCCCTCAGGAAAATAACCTTGCTGAAAAAGAGAAAGTGAGGAAGCAATATATTGTCTTTAGAGATGGGCAAGTGCACTTTACATGTCTTTAGGAAGCTCGGAAAGCACATCACTGTTAACAGCAAACCTGCAGCCTGACCTGAGCCTGGCTGAATGCTGCTCCCATTAGCTTTCCAGGGAGTCAGGGAAGCTCAGCAGATGGAGAGATCTGCCTGCTGTGCTTTCTGAGTGCTGATACAACTTTGAAGAGAAGAATTAAACCTCACTGACACGTTTTTGGTAGAAAGTAGCTTACATGCAGAATTTTTTTTTTTTTTTAATTTTACGTATGTTGTTAATATTAATCATAAAAAAAAATTATTTGTTTTCATCTGACTCCACCTGGAACCAGAAGAAATCCTGCATGTAGAGCATTCAGGGGCATGGGTTAGATATATGTTGAATGCTTGGGTTTTGGCAGCTATGGTACATGTACAGCTATGTACATCTCTACTAGACCCAGCCTCAGTCAAGTGGTTGGACTCGATCCCTGTGGTCACCAGCAATAATCTAATTCTGATCACAGGACTTCACACAGAACTATTCCCCATAAAGAGGGGGATTTTTTTTGTTTTTTTTTTTCCTTGCACTATGTACAAACCTCGTAGCTGAAAACACAGCTCCGTGCAAACTGAGCCACTGCTGGAATCTCCAGGCCCCAGCAGAGCCCAAAACTGCAGTGCTGCGTTTCAGATGTCACCACGTGATAACTCCTGGCAAACACTGGCTGCTTTCTGCCAGCCACAGCAGTCCAGAAAAGCCCTTTGTGCAGAAAGGGATCCAAGAGCCCCTGAGCCTTTTGAAGACTAGACTTGAGGAACTGTGTGTAAATAAATAATGCAATTCATTACGCCAAATGTAGGTCAGTGTACATCAGTGACACTTCTCGAGCTGTGGTCCAGTGTGACTAATTCCTCGCTGATGGGAAGCAGGCTGCCTGGGAGGCTCATCAGTTGTCACCAGCACGTCAATCACAGCCCTGCAGGGCACCCTGGTCCATCCATGCTCACCCACCTTCCTTCAGAGCTGCTGTTCTTCCAGGGAACACTCAAATATGCCATTGTGCAGAGTTGGTATTATCTGTCACTCCTTTTTTCTGATTTTTTTTTTTTAAGCAGTCACAGTCCATGTATAAATCAGAGAGATTCTTGCACGGGGTGTCATTAGACAGGAAAATGGGAATTCAGAAAGGTCAGGGCACGAACTTACTCATGATCCTGCTCTTGGCACTGTTCAGAAACACAGAAAAACTCAAAAATCCCTTGCAGTTATCAGGATCAGGATAGGAGGCATTCCTAACAGAAACACAGAGTGCAGTGACAGATCCAAGTTAACTCTCCAGTCTTTATTTACATCCATTCTCCATTCTGCCCTTCTCTCTTTGCTGATCCCTTACACTGACCTTCACTTCCAGTAATCCCTTTCTGCCCTCCTTCCCCTACAACCACACCCATCCCTTGCTCTCTCCGGGACTAATTAAGGCATGAGTGGGCTCTGCTCTGTGCTTTCACCTGGGCACAGCACAATCAGCAGTTATTTCACTTTCCCTTCTAGTCCAGCTTCACACTTCTGTGTGTGAAGAGGAAGTGAGCCAAGCACTTGACTCCCCTCTGCCTTCCATTTGCTCAACACGAGCAGAAGCTCTGGCAATTTCCTATATTGTTGTCCCTTGGTTTTATTATTTTATTCTTTTAATTAATTTTTTTTGGGCTGTTATTACAAAAAGCATGCTTTGCATTGCTTAGACTCCATTCAGTGGTTACAAAGTCATCACAAAGCTGATTCCAAAAGTCTTTTTCTTTGGGAATGGTTTGTGAAGGAAAGCAGGAAGAGGGAAAGGCAGTTTGACCTTTGAACCAGCCACGTGCAGCTATCCATCAGATATTCCAAGGTGATTCTAGGATGAACACAATCCTCTAGGCTGATTTAAGATTTTGTGTTTAGTGTCATTAATGAAAGCACGTAGGATTTTGTTACGAGTACAAGAGCAAACTGCACAGCCTTGCTCTCCCTGTTATAATTCAAATGAATTTCAGACTCTGTTTCAAGTCAACTGACGATGCAAAACTCTTCAGAAAATAAGGATTTCAGGAAAAGAGACCCTGCAGCTGCAGCTGCAGAGCTTGGTACAGCAGTTACCTGCACTTTGTGAGCCCCTTGAGACTTCTCAGAGTTACCATCAATCCTTAATTCTGCTGACACTTCAGGGTTTGTCAGACACCCCTGCAAAGTTTGATTGTTTGTTGAACAGCTGTATCCAGTGGAGAGAGCTGAATAAGCCTTCTCACCATGATTATTCAAGATGGAGTTTTCCAGTGTGAAAAGATTTCTCTGTGTTTGCTGTTGCAGCTCAGTGTTCTCTGCTCTTCCTCAAAATAGACTCATCCAAATAATTGGTTTGGCTTTGCTTTAAAAATCTATTTTCTTGCTACCTTTGCCCCTAGAGGAGACCCTGTAAAAGCTTTTTGGCCTCAGATTTGCTGTCACATCAAAAGAGAAAGTGCAGGAGCAAAACCCCAATTCTGGAAGTGTTCCCTAACAGAAAACAAGCTCCTGCACACCTTTCCAGGCTGCAGCTGTCCTTGCACACGGAAACTTCACAGAAATTGGTATTTCTGGCTCCAAACATGGGCACCTTCCCCTTTATTGAACATGGAGGGTGATTTATTGGGGTACTCCTTGGAAACGCTCGGGTAATAGGTCTTAATGTGTTTCAACTCCCAATTACTTTACAATAACCTGGAGGCACGACATAAAATTGCAGCCAGGAAACAGAAGATGCTCTTGCCCAGCTGGATTTATTACACACTTTGATTACTGTGGACATCACTGTGCTCCCTGAAAACCAAATATACAGATATAGCCAGGATAGCACATTGTGGCAAGGCCAAAAACATTGTACAGTTTTAATCAAGGAAGACCCTTCTAAAACAATCTTTCTAAAATAGGCAGGATATTTTTACCCTATGAAAATAAAAACACTGTGCTTTTGTTCTTGGGTTTTGTTTTGGGTTTGGTTTTGTTTTTGTTTTTTGTTTGTTTTTGGTTTTGTTTTTTTTTTATATTGCATTGCCATTAAAAGAAAAAAAAAAAAAAAAAAAAAACACAAAAAACCACAAAAAAAACCCGCCAAAAAACCAAAACCAACAACAAAACCCAAAAACAAACAAAAAAACCACCCCAACAACAATAAAAACAGCTGGCATCTACAACAGTAATTGCTGCAATAAAGGATTCTGGGGCTTCTTACATCTCCACAACTCTCTTTCCTCATAGTCAGAATGGGACTACAGACAGGTACATGAAATATTTACTCTAGGTTGTTGTTGGAAGAATTGCATTGGGGTTTAAGTCCTTCAGAAAAAAAAAAAAAAAAAAAAAAAAAAAAAAAAAGCTTCTCTGGCTTCTGTTTGAAATGGTTGTATCACCTCAGTGGAAATGAAAGAATCCCGGGATGGTTTGGGTTGGAAGGGACCTCAAAGCCCATCCAGTGCCACCCTCTGCCATGGGCAGGGCAGGGACACCTCTCACTGTCCCAGGCTGCTCCAAGCCCCAGTGTCCAACCTGCCTTGGACACTGCCAGGGATCCAGGGGCAGCCACAGCTTCTCTGAGCAATCTTTTCCAAGCCCTCCCCACCCTCACAGTAAATAATTTCTCCCTAATATCCAATCTAAACTTGCTCTCTGACAATTTCAAGCCTTTCCCCTTTGTGCTGTCACTCCATCCCTTGTAAAAAGTCTCTCCCCATCTTTCTTGTCAGCTCCCTTCAGAAAATGTTCTCATCTTTATCCTCTCCACTCACACACTTTATTTTTCTCTTTGCTTTTCTTACTTTTCAAGTAAATACTACCTTTTTTTTACCCCCACAAAAGCCTTGTCCTCTTCAAATCATGATAACCATCACTCTCAAACATATTTATAACTCTCTTTATATTCTTTCCTTTCACAGTAGAGGTTTCCCCTCAAGCTGGCCCTCATTTTTAAAGATGTTAATGAATAACCAATAAATCAGTTATTTAGAACAAAAAAAAGAGAAGATAATAAATAAGAACTTGATATTTTCCAATACTTAATAGCTTCCAATACTTTTCTGTGCGCAAGATCGAAGAATCTGGTCTTGCACACTAAAACAATTAAATAAATGGGGTCTTTTATAGCATCTGTTATAACGAACTATGTATTATTTTCTTTTAAATTCCCAACTGCAGAAATGAGGGATTGTGAGATAATAAGAAACTTGCTAAAGTTTTTATTTTATAAATTTTATACTTATAAAGATTTTAAATGATTTTAGCCTTGTCAGAAGGGGCATAAAGGAAAAAAAAAATAGATTTAGATCATAGAGTTAAATGTTATTACACAGTTTTATCCCCCCAAATTTGGGATTAAAAGCAATATAGGCCAATAAAAAATAAATTATCTCTAAGTGGCAGCCATGATGTTTTGAAGAACTGCCATATTTTCTCCCTAAAAAGGAAATTACAGAGACCTGGGTGTCCCCTACTCCTGATTCCAGGGTGAAGGCAGGATTGAGCCACTCTCAGATATCACAGGGGTAGAAGGCACTCAGAGTATGTCCTCTCAACCTATGTTTCCATACAAAACATGCACATTTTCTTATGACACAGAATGAATAAACTTAGAAAAAAAAAATAGGTTAGTTAATCATGAAGAAATTAATGTTCTTTTCCTCCAGCCAAGACACACATACAGATGCACAACATAGCAGATTATTTTAAGATGAAGCACAATAAACACATCCATCCACTGTTGTGTTAAATAGTTGCAATCATAGTCTAGAGAACCTTGAGCATAATTTTGCATCAATAAATACAGAATAATGGAAATCCTGGTTTTGCATTGATATACAACTCTGACCTGTGTTGGCTGAAGTGCTGGTGAGTCCAACAATTCAGATATTACAGGCCTCCTTGTGCAAACACACAACCCAGTTGCAGTTCCTCAATAACAAATAAAATTATGGTATTATCAAAACCTAAGAGCATAATAAGGAAATGAATTTACCAAACTTACACTGGACACCAGCAACATAGAACAACTGATCATCAATTACACGGTTTTTAAATATCTACCAAATGCTTAGAAAGATCTTTGAATTCTAATTTTTGGAAAAAAAAAAATATTGCAGGGTGATGTCAGGAATCAATAAAACATGGAGAGAAATTAAATCTATAATATGAGCCATACAGAGACACAGGTATTGCCATCAATGACACAATTTGTCAGAAAATAAAAATTATTAATATACTGAGGAGGCGTACAGAAACATTTCCACACGCTTGAGCATCATAAACACAAAAACATTCCTGAGTAGACTCTGCAGCAACATTTAACTCAAACTATTTTTTTTCCATCTTGCACAGCCCTGGAACAGTACATTTCCAATTTCTGCACGCATAAATCATTTGTATGTGTAACAACAGCTGCAGTCTCCATTATATATAATTCAGATTTGTACTGTACTGAAAATATTTCTCCTACCTATTCGTTCTCCCATGAATTCCTTACAATATTTTATGCTTTAAAACGTTAGATTTTCTTTGCCCAGATTCCTGAACAATGCCTCACATTTTCTCCCTCTGTCAGTAAATAGATTAATGCACATAACTGCTTTAGTACAGATTGTTTCACTCCAATATGTTCAGTTTATGGCGGTGCTTAAGCCTCCACTGTTATCTGTGAAGATATCTGGGATGAAAATGCTATGAAACTATAAATATTGATTACATACCTCATTTAAACATAACCAAACTAATTTAGACTCAGGATTTCTTCTAATCCGTGAGTAACATCGCTACTAAAAACAATTACAGCCCAGCACATGTTTATGACACTCAAATTTCTTTGGCGTGCAGGAGCTCTTCATCAAAGTTAAAATGCAAACCCACTGCCACAGCACCCGAAAAGCTGGTTTTACGTCTGGTATAAAACAAAAAACATGTTATTTTCCCCTCAAGCAGGCTAGAAAAGCAGGGCTGTCTGAAGCCTTCATGTCACACACACAGAGTCAGCAACGCTGGAGTCAAATACATTACTGGGAGGATGACATCCCACTCAGTTATAATTGAACCAAAGTAAACACCATGCATTTGGGGAAAAAAGAAAAAGAAAAGAAACAGGAAACATCTTTGCCATTGCCAGCTGGGAAAAAAAAAGAAAAAAAAACTCCATAAGAGCCTACCTGAGACAAGCGAGACTGTGTCTTTCTCCCATGAGACAACAGTGATGTATGCCTCCACAGAGGAGGGGATAATGCACTTGAACACTGCTACATTGCCTCTCATGGCTTTCTGGTCCTCCACACGGACTGTATAGGGTTCCCGTAAAACTGCAGGGACAAAAGGGGAGGGTTTGTTAAATAAACTGCAGCCCCACATCTCTCACCCTCTTCCTCGGTTGGCCTTGCAAAGTGCCCTCCCCAGAATCAGGCTGTGGGCTCTTATCTCAGTGAACTACACACATTTACAAGGCTGGTTGCAAGTTGATACAACAGCACTCCCAGATCTTTTTGTTTCCTTAAAGTCTGCATCTCTTCCTCTGTGCTCTTTCCTCCTCCAGTTCTGGGAGTTTCGGGTAGGAACTGCATGTTTACGTGGGAAAGTGGTGTTATGTTTGTCTTGGGCTATGTAACCAAGAAAAAAATGTGTATTCTGTTTCATTTCTTGAAAGCAACTGGGGAGATGTTTTTTCTTTATCTCTTGTTACTCCAGGAGGGGAGGGGGCAGGTGTCTTCTGTTAATGGGCCAGCTGTTGAAACCAGGTGGGGCAGTGTCCTTTTTTTCTTTCAGGACCCATCATCCCTCCAGGGGATATCTGCTGTTAATGGGCCATCGAGGCTCACTGCATGGCTGATACAATTACATCATCCCATTGGGAGATGCTCCACCCAGGGGGGGCAGCCAACCAGTTCCTACCCAGATAAAAACTGAGTCGTAGGAACACCAGGTATCCAGTGTTTCCACTGGATTCCTGGAGGAAGACTGGACCCATCTCAGCACCATTGGGCCCTTCTACAGGATCATCTCTGCTCCAACAGAACCACATCTGTTACTCCAGGAGGGCTTACTTTTGGACTGCTTCCAACACCCTGACCNAGTTCCTCAATAACAAATAAAATTATGGTATTATCAAAACCTAAGAGCATAATAAGGAAATGAATTTACCAAACTTACACTGGACACCAGCAACATAGAACAACTGATCATCAATTACACGGTTTTTAAATATCTACCAAATGCTTAGAAAGATCTTTGAATTCTAATTTTTGGAAAAAAAAAAATATTGCAGGGTGATGTCAGGAATCAATAAAACATGGAGAGAAATTAAATCTATAATATGAGCCATACAGAGACACAGGTATTGCCATCAATGACACAATTTGTCAGAAAATAAAAATTATTAATATACTGAGGAGGCGTACAGAAACATTTCCACACGCTTGAGCATCATAAACACAAAAACATTCCCGAGTAGACTCTGCAGCAACATTTAACTCAAACTATTTTTTTTTTCCATTTTGCACAGCCCTGGAACAACACATTTCCAATTTCTGCACACATAAATCATTTGTATGTGTAACAACAGCTGCAGTCTCCATTATATATAATTCAGATTTGTACTGTACTGAAAATATTTCTCCTACCTATTCGTTCTCCCATGAATTCCTTACAATATTTTATGCTTTAAAATGTTAGATTTTCTTTGCCCAGATTCCTGAACAATGCCTCACATTTTCTCCCTCTGTCAGTAAATAGATTAATGCACATAACTGCTTTAGTACAGATTGTTTCACTCCAATATGTTCAGTTTATGGCGGTGCTTAAGCCTCCACTGTTATCTGTGAAGATATCTGGGATGAAAATGCTATGAAACTATAAATATTGATTACATACCTCATTTAAACATAACCAAACTAATTTAGACTCAGGATTTCTTCTAATCCGTGAGTAACATCGCTACTAAAAACAATTACAGCCCAGCACATGTTTATGACACTCAAATTTCTTTGGCGTGCAGGAGCTCTTCATCAAAGTTAAAATGCAAACCCACTGCCACAGCACCCGAAAAGCTGGTTTTACGTCTGGTATAAAACAAAAAACATGTTATTTTCCCCTCAAGCAGGCTAGAAAAGCAGGGCTGTCTGAAGCCTTCATGTCACACACACAGAGTCAGCAACGCTGGAGTCAAATACATTACTGGGAGGATGACATCCCACTCAGTTATAATTGAACCAAAGTAAACACCATGCATTTGGGGAAAAAAGAAAAAGAAAAGAAACAGGAAACATCTTTGCCATTGCCAGCTGGGAAAAAAAAAGAAAAAAAAACTCCATAAGAGCCTACCTGAGACAAGCGAGACTGTGTCTTTCTCCCATGAGACAACAGTGATGTATGCCTCCACAGAGGAGGGGATAATGCACTTGAACACTGCTACATTGCCTCTCATGGCTTTCTGGTCCTCCACACGGACTGTATAGGGTTCCCGTAAAACTGCAGGGACAAAAGGGGAGGGTTTGTTAAATAAACTGCAGCCCCACATCTCTCACCCTCTTCCTCGGTTGGCCTTGCAAAGTGCCCTCCCCAGAATCAGGCTGTGGGCTCTTATCTCAGTGAACTACACACATTTACAAGGCTGGTTGCAAGTTGATACAACAGCATTCCCAGATCTTTTTGTTTCCTTAAAGTCTGCATCTCTTCCTCTGTGCTCTTTCCTCCTCCAGTTCTGGGAGTTTCGGGTAGGAACTGCATGTTTACGTGGGAAAGTGGTGTTATGTTTGTCTTGGGCTATGTAACCAAGAAAAAAATGTGTATTCTGTTTCATTTCTTGAAAGCAATTGGGGAGATGTTTTTTCTTTATCTCTTGTTACTCCAGGAGGGGAGGGGGCAGGTGTCTTCTGTTAATGGGCCAGCTGTTGAAACCAGGTGGGGCAGTGTCCTTTTTTTCTTTCAGGACCCATCATCCCTCCAGGGGATATCTGCTGTTAATGGGCCATTGAGGCTCACTGCATGGCTGATACAATTACATCATCCCATTGGGAGATGCTCCACCCAGGGGGGGCAGCCAACCAGTTCCTACCCAGATAAAAACTGAGTTGTAGGAACACCAGGTATCCAGTGTTTCCACTGGATTCCTGGAGGAAGACTGGACCCATCTCACCACCATTGGGCCCTTCTACAGGATCATCTCTGCTCCAACAGAACCACATCTGTTACTCCAGGAGGGCTTACTTTTGGACTGCTTCCAACACCCTGACCTACAGGGTGTCAGGTTGTATTCTGACTCTGTCGGGGTTTGTAGGATGTTTGTTTGTTTGCTTGTTTCTTTGTACTACTACATTTGTATTCTTAATATTCCTAGTAAGTAACTGTTATTCCTATTCCCAAGTCTTTGCCTGAAATCCTTTAATTTCCAAATTATAATAATTTGGACAGGGGTGGGGGTTACATTCTCCATTCCAAGGGAAACTTCAGCTCTCCCTGGCAGATATCTGTCTTCCCAAACCAAGACAATGCTTTATGTTACTTGTGCAGTTTCCCCAGCTACATTTCCCTTCACAAAGGGTTTTCTGCTCTATCAAAGAGCACAGAGGTACATGCAGGTGCTGTGTGTGAATTAGACATCCAGAGAGGAGAAGAGAAGGTCAATGTCATTTAGGATTTTGAAGAAGAGTGAACTGAAGGAGAAAATCGGTGGAGGTGACAGAGAGAAAAAAAAGAACTGTGTGTCAGGAACACAGAGAAATGAGAGTAAGAGGAGAGCTACATTTGATTGACCATCCCTGAAAGAAATCAGTTAATGGGGGAAAAAAAAATAGAAACAAAGCCACAATTTTATTAAACAAAACCACGCTATAATAAAATCCAACACGATTCAAAAAAATGTTTAGAATCAGCATAGCATTTGCCCTGAGTATAAAGAATTAATTTAATGAAAAAAGAGAAAAAAGAACAACTGCATGGACAAGGAGGATAAAAGCACAAATGGAAAAATCATTCCCACCACACCAAACGAATACTGCTGGAATGAGAGAAGTTGCACTGGGTAGGAGAATGGAGAGAAGGGAAATCCTGAAATAAGAGGGATGAGCATTTCTGTGAGGAAGAATTCATGCAGAAGGTGGCAGACCATAGCTATTAGTGAGGATCTTTTCCAAGGGCTTGTGTAACCCCTCAATCACAGGAAAACACAATTTGGAAAGTTCTGAGACAAGCAGCTAGACTACCAGCTGCAAAGTCCTTTTTTAAGGTCCTGTTTTTATTTGCAAGGTTCATTTCTCAAGCAGAGGGAGAAGTCTTGTTTTGGAGTTCCATGGATGAATGTTTTATGCCTAAAGGAACATCAGTTCAGAGCCTCAGCCAGCAACACTGCAAGTTTTAGCCTCCTTTGTATCACCACATTGGTTTATCTAAGAAATGTAAAAATTAGAAAGCAATCCTGGAAAAAAATGCTGCCCAAAAGACATTCAAAATGGAGACACATTAAAAAATCCAGGAAAGACAAAAATAAACATTGTGTCAAAATATAATTCTACCAGAGAACTTGCCCAAAAATCCATGAAAGTAAAACCAAAAGCTCAGAAAACAGAACAGAGTTTCAAACATAAAGTTGGTTACAACGTGTTCATATGAATCTTTGATTTTCCAGCTTTTTTTTCATGGACAAATAAATAATTTCCTAAGAAGACCATCACAGTCCTCCCCATATATATAACATGATGACTTGCTTCTACTGGACGCTTCTTGTGCAAGAAAACCCACTTTCCTAGACTAAAATTTTCATGAGACATGAATTTCATGGAAACCTGGTTTTTATTCTTGCTTCCCAGCTGCCTACAAACTACAGATCTCTGAATGTTAACTTATTGTTGAGCAGAAGAGAAGGCATTGTATTATTTAAAAAGAAAGTCTCAGGCAAATCTCCTTGTTAACTGTTCACATTTTTTTCCCTGTGAAACTCCTGTGAAGACAAATCTCCAGAGGAAAGGGTGTTCTCTTCTGAGAAAAGTCAAGCATAGCTCCACCAACAGTAAAGAGCTTCCAAGGATTTGCATTTGCCAAGGGTCAGCTCCCAGACTATTTTTTTGTTTGTTTGTTTGAATATTTTAATTAACTGAAGCAGATACACAAAAATCTTCAAAAGCTGTGGAATCATGTGTTTGTGTGTTGTAACAAAAGGCATGATTTTGATCCCTCTGTAATTCCCCACTGGCTGACCCAGTCAGTACAGAAAACAGATGAAAAGCCATTCTGCTCATTTGCGTATTTTAGCTTAAAGAGAAAGCACTGCCCGTGGACCCACATCAGCTGCTGAATCACTGCAGGGGACACAAACTTCTCTCTCAAAACAAAGCATGAGTGACCACAAACAAGGGAGGAGAGGTGTGATTTTAGGTCAAGCATTGCTCTTCTTTTCCAGCCCATGCACAAAATCCATCTTTTTCTAAACACAGTTTTTTAATGTGCAAGCACGGTTTGATGGTTGATTTGATTATCAGTTCATTTCTCCTTATATTTGTGCTCAACTCATCTTTGGAAAGCTAACTTTTCAGCACCAAAATAATTCAAACTGGGGAGGAGAGGAAAGAATTCACAATATTACTCTTAATATTGTTAAGAGTTTGGAGGTTACATTTCTGGCCAGCCTCCCTTGGCCGACATCTGCTGCTACTCTTTGAAACACCCAAATTTCCTCCCTCCTTAATCCCACCCAAACCCAATAAAAGGCTCTACTCACCAGCCTTAATGTGAACATCCTGACTCCTGATTTTCCCTGAAGGATTTTCAGCTGTGCAATAGTAAGTGTTATCATGGATTAAGTTATTAAAGCTTGAAGGAGGGAAGGGGAAGATTTGGAGAGTGCCATTGGGGTGGACGTGGCGGATCCCTGGGACATCGTAGATCTCCTCGCCCGTCGCTAGGTACCATCTGAGCGTCACCGGGGGGATCCCCGCTGCTGGACAGGGGACCAGAGTCCCTGTGGTGCTAGCAAACACTACCTCTTGCAGAGATGCATTGACAAAGTAGAGACTGGCGTGTAGCTCTTCACTGAAAACTGCAAGACAAAGAGAAAGAAAAGAGCAGACCTTGAAAACCTGAGAGATTTCAGCCGCGCGCGAAACGATTCGACGACAACGCGAAGTCAAACACGGCGCCCAGGGAAGGTAATCAAAGCATCTGGATGCTAATGTCAGCTCTGATAAATAAATAAAATAATAAAATGTTTCTCGTTTTCAAAGAAAATACCGCCAGGTTAAACACCCAAAGTGGTTTACACCCAAGAGTAAAATGAGAAACCCCTTTCGGTGTAAACGGATACAGATCCGCTCACTTTTGCACTTGCTGAGGCAGCACTCTCTGGACTGATGCCTTAGGAAGGCTGACCTGGAACAGAGACTGGACAGAGCTAGAGAATAAAGTAGATATTTATTGAAAGGCCTTTAGGATCCACCTTGGGCAGGACAAGAGCCTGGCCAGGGCTACACCCATGGTGGACCCAAAATGTTCACAGAATGGACGACCAGTCATGAGGTCTCACACTTTTATAAGTTTTGGTCCATTTGCATATTGGGGTTTAATTGTCCAATTACAGCTTCAGGTTTTGAGGTTTTATCTTTCTTGTTTCTCTCCTCAGCCCACTGTTGTTTGTGCTTTTGGGCCTGAAAATTGGCCTTGGTCTTCAGCAGGAAAAGGATTTGTTTTGTCTCCCTACTCTGTGAAGAGAGCTGACTGACACTGAATATGAGGCTGTGAACTACATCTCTAGGCAGCACAGACTCTGAAAAACAGGAAAGCTAAAACTTAAGGCATCAGTACAGCCTGCAAGAATCTATCAGTTATCTGCTTTTATGAAATTTCCAGCCACTAAATTTCTGCCTAGAACACAGGCAGTCTCTGTTGTAAAAATAAATCCCTGAATTTATTTTTACAGTCTTTCTGTGGCAAAAAAATATTTATAAAGTAATAAAAAGAACTGAGCAAACAGTGAAAAAAAAAATTCCCGTAACTCCTTAATAGTAATACATGTCCATACTTAATACAGAAACAGTAATGTAAATGCTTTGTATCATTTGGTCAGCAAAGACCTCTAGACCTAGGTGCCTGTGATAATCTTGGTTCTGCCATCCATGTGACTCCATGGAGTCTCACTCCCAACCTTAAACTGGAGATTCTGTATCACTGGAAAGGGTCACCCCATTAACCATTTCTGCCATGGGCTGTTCAGCTCTCACAGAGGGATTGAAGTCTGCAGGTGGTTTGAAGATCCCCCAACATTTCCTCTAAAATACCTTCCTAACCTCTGTTGAAGAGCTGATAAGCCTAACACGTAATTTTTGTTTTCCAATAAATGGTAGGATATATTTCAATGCCACCAACCTGCTTTATATTTGCATATAGTGCTCACTTATAAAAAAAAACTTGTCAGTTTTGCTTGACACAGATACAGAGACTTGGATGTTTCACTATAGCTTGAATGCAGTAGATTCTGACAGGGACTTTCTAAAGCAAGGCTGGTAAGGGGTCAGTTTTCGAAAAGGTGACCCCACTGGATGAGAGCAGTGATGAGACAGATTTCAGGGTAGCCTTCATTTGCACAAGAAGGATTCTATTATCCTGCAGAAAGAACTTGCAATCCCAATGCTAAGCCATGAAGTCTCTTGTCTCTATGTCCCTGCATTTTGTGATAGTTTGGAGCACAAAATAGATTATTTTTTCCTTCTCTCTTTTGATATCTTGCAAAGATACAAGGTTGGAAGGTGTTCATTCTAAATATCATCAGGAGAGACTCAAAGGAGAGCAAAACTGGCTCTGGGAATCCCCGGAAATTAAAAATAGGAGACTCCCTCTCCAACAGGGAAAGATATCTGGCATGCAGGAGATGGATAAATGAGTGGCACAGAGAAGGCTGAAAGGCACTTGGAGCTTCAGAAAGGAGAAATTTCAACTCTGGAGCTGAGCTCCTGCATTTAGATGAAGCAGGTGCCAGAGGAGAATAAAGTCCCCTGCAAGAAAAGTTCCACCTAGTGGGTGCAATCCTAAGAGGAACTCTGGCATCTGGAAAGCAAAAACAGGCCCAGTAGGACTAAGCACAGGAAGAAGCTGAATCCTCATTCAGAAGGAGTGAATAAGATGCTGCCACTTTTACATAATCGCATTTCTAATTATAGTTGTACTTTGAAGCAGAGAACAGCATTGTTGGTAACATAATAGAGAACTGAAAAAAAACCAAAAAACAATTTAGCATTGTTCATCTGCTGTACAAGCTTTTCTCTACAAATACAAATGAAACAATCAACAGGGCATTTAAATTTCCATTGGCCAACAAGACATTCACGTAGAAGTAATAAACACGGTTCACATTTGCCAGCTCTTATTATGCTGTGCTGCTTCTTAGCACATATTCAGGCAAATCCAGTAGCTTTCCTGGCCAAGAGCAAAGAGGTAAATACCAAATTACGAACGCCATAAAAATAGAAAATATCAGGAACTCTGTTTGACACTTCCATGGAATCTCACTTCCCAATCAAACCCAGCACAGCTGAGCTAGAGACTCATAGGAGCAGCACAGAACAATGAATTTTTCCAGCTGCTTTCTATCCCCTGTAGAAGCTTTCAGTACTTTTGACAAACTTTCCATCCATCAGCCAGTACAATAGTGCTTCATTTTAAACCAGCATCTGCTAAGCATTCATTTTAATGGCAGCCACAAACACACCAAGATCCCTGGAAAATAATCACGGTGCTGTAATACACACACTTGTACACAATGCTGACAGCCCAGATGCTTTTTGTGGTGGAAATCACTGTGTAAGCTGCTTGGAGACATCCAACGACAAAAATGGGATTTTGGAAGCTTTTATTAAAAAAGATATTTCTCCTCAACGTTCCATAGCAAGAAAGGGATTAGCTGGATGACAGAACAAGTGAGTTATTGAAACCTGATTGAAACTGAGACAAGTCAAAGACAATGCGTAATTAATTATATGTTACTTAATGATAGAATATGATCCAACTAAACACTGTATTTTTCAGAAAGCAGCAGCAACTCAGACTAAGAGTTGCAAGGGAAAGTGGGTAAGGGAAACTGGTGAAAGTTATGGAAATAACACAGCAAAGAGAAATACCTGAAGAATGAAAAAAAGAAAAGGCAATCATAGAAGAGAAAATAACACCCAAGGCAGAACTGAAAAGTCTTGCAGCTGAGTGACTGCACTTGGCCTGGACAGAGACCACATCATTTCTCAGTGAAAGTAAAGAAAAGGCAAAGATTATTCCTGAACAAGGGCTATTTTTTACCAAACCAATAATTCTGGAGGGAAACAGGAGCAAGGCTGCATCTCAGCAGTGCTCAGGTGGCCCAGCTGGGATGAAAAGGTGACAAACAATCTGCACCCTGCAAACACTTTGGGGCAAGAAGGCAGAGATTTGTGTCTTCAG
The DNA here is from genome assembly GCA_013397395.1 of Sinosuthora webbiana. Taxonomy (NCBI): domain Eukaryota; kingdom Metazoa; phylum Chordata; class Aves; order Passeriformes; family Sylviidae; genus Sinosuthora; species Sinosuthora webbiana. The sequence goes on from VXBN01013507.1 coordinate 158,210, forward strand.
CTGAGTGGTTAAAGGAGAATATCAACAGTTTATCAGATCAAAGGACAAGAAACACTTCTGGAGTCTAAGGCTCAATAGATGCCAGGATCTCACTCCTGCAAGAATGGGAAGAGAAGTATTGGGCAGGGAAAAATAGAGGGGAGAGAGGGAGGAGGATAAATTTTTAGCAAATTCCATCAATATTCCTTACTCTCAAGTACTTGGAGAGATAAGAGGAACTGACAAAACCTTATAGCCAAGGGAGTTTCTCCTGATTTTCAGGGGAAACAACTCTGCTGTGCTTAGAAAAAGGCTGGATACATCAGCCAGATGCAAAATTCCTGTTGGCAGGAATTTTGAGGAAAAGAGAGATCTCTTTTCAACTGAACCGATTCTTTACAGGCTGCTCAGTAGAGCTGTGAGGTGATCTCCCTCACCAAGGGAGACTGAGCACTGCCAGCCAGAATGAAACCAGGATGAGCACACAGCTGTGAAGATTTAGGCTGACTTTGGCATTTCCAACACCTGTAGCTATTGGTACACCTAAGAATAGACTGATTTTTTTTTACAGGGGTGGCCTGTAAAGGCAGGTCACTCCTCCAGGTCAATATATATGTGCATGCTGAGCACTTGAAGGTCTTCTACAAGGACTCAGCCAATACCTCTTGCCTCTGAGGCTGGGATTTTTCAAGACTTTGTGTAAAGGTTTTGGCTTGGATATTTATTTATTTTTTTAATTTATTTACAGACTCACAAGCTGTGAGCTCTAACTAGTAAGTTAAAAACCAAAGGTAAAATGGAGTGCTTCTAACTCTTTTTTACGGTTATTTAAGTGATAATTACTTAACAATGAGGTGACACGTTATACTTTTGACTTAATAATGACTACTTAAGGCTTGCAGTGTGGACTTTTTTTACTTAATTACAGAAAACTGCTTAAATTCATGAAGAAGAAGGAAGCAGAAGGATTTAGACAATGCCTAAAATTCATCTTGATTTACACGTGTTACTACTAAATCTAAAATTTTAAATTTAAGTTTTTCACCTTGTGAGATTACACAATATTATTATTATTCAAACTATACACTTACAACTCTTGTGTTTTTACTCAATCTTGGGAGCTTGTTCTAAGGCTTCAAGTTAAATGTGGTGCCTGCTTGAGGGTCAGCACCTTTTAACACAGAAAACTTGACATTTTTAGCCTCTAGGGTTCCAACATCTTCACAAGCCTGAAACTGCTGTTTCTCAATCCTCCTTTTTACTGGGTAGAAGGGGGTGTCACTGAGGTGTGTGAGAGAAGATCCTAAATTTAAATTGCAGCATTACAATCCCCATGTGGGGTCTGGTGACAAGGGGAGATCAGCACCAACAAAGAGATGAGAGAAGAAATGCAAAAGCAAATCATGAAACCATCTGTCCTCTTCCCTTCCCCCGCATTGTCCCCCCTTCAGGTTGCTTCACCTGCAAGAACCTCCACCCTAAAGGTGCCAAAAACTGAAAACTTTCCTGGAGTTTGCATGGAACAAAAGAAAATTTCGTATCTGTTCAACTCAGTGCCAGAACGCAATGCTGAGCCTTGGTGTTGTACATAATTCCTTTTCATCATGTGCTCTTTCATCTTTTAGTAAATTTAAATAACGCTTCTGTGGTTTTGAAGTTGTCTTTTTGGGCCTCGTGTTCTTCCAAAGCCCTCTTCCCATATTCTGCAATTGCCCATTTGAAGCCCCAGTTTTCTCTTCAGCTCTTGAAAGAACTGAAATACTTTTGGTTGAGAGACCAGTCAGCACACTCAAAAATATGAATAAAATGTCTCTGAACAATTAATTGATGCTTAGATTTAATTCACCCTCTGTACCCTTTTCAAGGACTAAACGCTGTTCCTGTAATGTCTTTGCAAGGGGAAAGTTTGGTCTTAAATGAATAACAATTTCAAGCTAAGGGAAAAATTAGTTCTCATCCATTTGATTAATCAAATCCAGCATGAAATATTTACATAGATAAATTAAAAGATATGAATCAAAGTGAAAGTCTGGAGCCAAGAGACCACTGAGATTATTTAGATAAAATAAAAAATCAAAACAGAAAAGATAAATTACGTAATTAAGCAGTTGACTGCACTCCTGCACTACAGCAGGTTTGTAGAAGCAGCCTGAAATGTGTTACAGTGGAACTTCAGGTTTGCCACAACAGCTTTGGACATCAATGTTCCCTCTCTTTTTCTCCTCAGTGAGTTGTGATTGAGGAACTGGGCAGCAATCAAGCATTTCCTTCAGATTTACTGGCTTGTGTAAGGTGCCACCTTAAAATATAATAATTTCCCACTTTTAAATACAGCTGCCTAAACACGAGAAACATAGAGGCAATCCCAAGGAGTATAATGAAAAACAGAAAAGGAAAAATAAAGGAAAGAAAGGACAGTATTTAATAAAGCCTAAGCTGAATTTGGAATGGCAGACACCTGGGAGTGCTTTTTGCCATGATGGGACAACACGTTCCAGAAAAAAAAAAGACATTTGGAAAAAGTTTTGCAAACAGGTGCAAAGCAGCATGAGACACATTCCCTTAAGGAGTTTAAGGACTAAGAACCTGTGTATTCTTATCAGCTCATCAAGCTCTAATCAAAGTTTAAGAAAAACAATAAAAAATCAATATCCAGCACATGCCTTCTGGAAGAAGCCTTTCCCTAAAAGACCCCAGCCATCGTGCCGTGGGTAGGAGAGCAGTTTTTGAGTTTTCTCCACAGGTAATGCAGGAAAAACACAGCCTGGGCTCAGCTGAGACCCTGCCTTGATGGAGCAAATCACTCACTTCTCTTGGTCCACCATCTCCAGCAGACAGGGAGGGATTTAGGACAACTTCCCAGCTTTCTTGAACATCCCAGTTAACTGGAGAAGTTCAGCACAGGTGCCCCAACATTTTTAGCTTCTGGGTGGATGTTTGCTGCCTACATTTACAGACACTTGTGCTGTGAGCTCAGCCTGGCTCATGCATGAGCCTAAAAGCATCACAGCCTTTGCCTGTCCTTACACCAGCAATTCCTGAATGCATCTCCAGAAAATTCAAAACCAGGGTGTGCTTTCTTGTTGATTTTATTTTGTTTTGATGTGGGAGGTTGTCACATAAAGAGATATCATGGGATCAGAGCAAAAAAAGACAAAGATCACAGAATATCCTGAGTTGGAAGGGACCCACAAGGATCGTCAAGTCCAACTCCTGGCCCTGCACAGGATCATCCCCAAGAGCCATCCCAGATGTTCCCTTTCATCCCCAGAAGAGGACAGGGAAAAGATTAAATAAAAGAGGTTATTTGGAAAAATGGAAGAACAAGGTAACAAGACAGGTGGAAGTCAGAAGGATTTTAATACTCAAGGAACTCCCCAGGATCTCATAACTCTTGAAAGATCTTCTATCAGCCAGACAACTCCTTTTTCACTGGCCTGAGATCAGAGTAAAAGCAGGCAAGAAAACATCATTGTGACCACAGTCATTAAAAACATGTGGCTGTGAGGTAGAGACCTAGAAAGAGCAAAAGACCAAATTATAGCAAAACAACAGAAAAAAAACTTTAAAGTGAGAATTTAAGCCTCATTTTTCATATGGCCAGCAAAAAAATACTGAAATCCTCCCCAACAAAGGAAAATAAAACATTGAATTTTCACTGTAAATACAAATATCTTGTCAGGCAATTTAATGGAATTAATCTAAATAGCAGTAAAAAAAGATACCCCAGACCAACTTTTGCGGGAAAATGGCTGAAGCCACTTAAACAATAAATTATATTTAAGGAAACTGAATTACCAGGATCATACCACAGGTTAATTATCCTGTTGACATCCAAACAATACAGTATGCTAAGATAATCTTTTCTGCATAAACACACAGGCACAGAGAACTGATAAATGAAACATTTCTGAATGCACTGCTGTGCCTTTTCAAACCAGTAGTGGAAACATTACAAATGCAATCACAAATATGCTGATTGCTCAATGCAGAACAGGGAGAGAGAGCCTGGCTGGATGGGAGGGTGCAGTGCTGATGAGCTGTGTCACTATTTAGAATGATTTTTAATTTTTTTTTTTTTCAAGATTCTATACTGAATCACCATGACTGAGATTTAAAAAAGAGAGATTTAAAAAAAAAAAAAAAAAAAAATTGAGACTAAATTGGCCTTTTTTCCCTCCAATACGCCTTCCCTTGATGAACTAAAAAAAAAAAAAAAGCCTTATTTGAAAAGAATCAAAACCTGATTAGACACTTACAAACAAGGATGTTATTATCACTACTCAATTATCCAGTAACAGGCTATGCAAAGTGACCTAGAGAAATTACTGCAGCTATTGTGGAAAGATCAGAGTGATGAGGCATTACAATAATCGTGTCTCCCTCTAGGGGTTTTATCTAATGACTAACACACGAGGTTGATAAATATTATAAATTTTATTAGAGCAAGGGTAAAGCAAATGTACTTTTACAACTTTGGCTTCGGTTCTGGCTCTGGACAGGGATTTCCTATGCTCCTCTAAATTGATGGGGATTGAATATTCCTCATTGTTTGAGGGGAAGGAGGGTAAAACACGGCTCACACGAGGAGTAAATTTCAGGTGGAAGCAAAATAAGTAACTTCAAGAACAGGAAAACAGCACTGGATAAAGATTCTCTGACCAGAATCCAAAGTAAGTCTTATTAAAAAGGAATTAATAAAATAAAGAAGAGTGAAATCAGCCCTAAAGAAGAATTATGAGAGAATGCTAAAATCAAAGTAGCTTTAAAGTGGAAAACAAAATTAAATCAATTGCCCAGAATTATTTGATATTACCAATATAATTAGCAAAGAGATGAAGATATTAAACTAATACAATTACAAAAACACCCATTAAGCACCACCACCCACAGCAGTTTTAAGTCAACAAAGGAGAGCACCATCCTTCCCACAGTATAAAAGCTCAAAATGCAGAACTATTTCCCATGTTGTGTGTTGTGTAGCCAGGATTTTAGGGCTCAACAATATAAATTTGCTATGTGCCCACCAAAAAAAAACCAACAAAAAAAAATGATGCTTTTTCAAGTGGCTGCTCTGATTCAATGTGCCAGTGCTCAGCCTTTTATTCCAAAGGGTTTCTCCTTTGAATCAGTTTCGAAATCAGGACCACTAATGAGGATAATTAAGTATGCAGTTGGTTTTGCCCACAAATAATAATCACTAAGGAAAAAAAAGCACTCAGTGTTACATTATCATTCTCAGAGGACGGAAACTTCCATTAAATCAAAGCAGGCTTCCACAATTAAAAGAAAAGGTCCTCAGGTGAAACTATAAAAAGAAGCAGAGCTCACAAGGCAGGAAGTGTGGGTTTTGGTGGCGTGCACAAATGCAGAGTGGCAAATGCAATAGATCCAAGTGATGGGAGCTGTTAATCAGGCAAAAAGGAATAATCTGTGGTTAAAAAAATACTAACAAAAAAACAAAAACAAAAACAAAAAACCAAAAAAACCAAACAAAAAAAAAACCACAAAACAAACAAACAAACAAAAAAACCCAAACCAAAAAACCTCTAGGTAATTGTCAATCTATGGACAAAAAATATATATCTGTGCTTCTTCAACCCAAAAACTCAGTTCTATTCATTCCTATTATAAGGAACACACTGTAAGAACACGAAAAGCAATAGGACAGAAATGAAAGATGAGCTTCAGATTTATTTTTCCTCTCAAAAATATTTTATAAGCAAGAGAAAGATAATTAGATGTGTCTCAGGTTTTTGACAAATGGAATTAATCCATGTTTGTATAGCTTTTCTTTTAGCTGGATTATAAAATTATCACTTTTTCCATAAGCAGAGCCATTTTTTTCAATGACTGACTGGATGAGATTTAACAGGCTTCAATCTGGGGCTTGTCTTCAAAATGTTGCAGTTGACCTAAAACTTCTGAGAGAGTCCTGACAGCCACCAACTTCACATCCTAATGGGACAACAGAGTTTTACAAATAAACAGCAAAGCTGAGCATGCTTTTGATTAGACCTGTCCAAGAAGGACAGAAATTAAAAAAAATTAAATATAATCTATTCCACACAAAAAGGAAAGCAAAATGAACAAAAATTTTCAGTGAAAATAATAAACAGGACCTTATCCTTTGGGTTTTCGTGTGGGTGAGCTCTGCTTGTGGTGAGTGAGGGAGTGAGTCCTATTGCCAGAGTGAGCCTCTCAGCAGAGCAGATAGTCCTGCCAACCACCCAGCTATGAAAATGAAGGAGAAAAATCCCAAAATGTCAGGGGATTTTTAAACCTCAACCTCTCATCTCCGTTGTTCCACAGCACTCTTATTTCAGAGTAACTAAAAAAGTGGCCCACAAGAAGATAAATCAGCTAAATGGCTTCAAAGTGAAAGAAAGTAGATTTAGGTGAGATATCAGGAAGGAATTCTTTACTGTGAGGATGGTGAGGCCCTGGCACAGAGTGCCCAGAGAAGCTGTGGCTGCCCCATCCCTGGAAGAGTTCAAAGCCAGGTTGGATAGGGCTTGGAGCAGCCTGGGACAGTGGAAGGTGAGATGCTCTTTAAGGTCCCCTCCAACCCAAACCATTCCATGACCCTGTAACGCTACTCCTGCCCTCAGGAGGCCTTCAGGAGCTCTCACCAGTAATGATGGCAAATTCAACGGGCTCCTGCATCTACAACCTGGATGCAAATGTTGTTGTCACAGCTGAAAACTGACCGCCTTAAAGGTTTCTGTAAATCCAAAACAGGGCTGAACATACACCACAGAAAGCTCTGCTCCAAAACTGTGAGAGGAGAGAAGGGGAAAGGAGAACAGAGGGGGAGATCTGGATGGTGCCTGGTTGTATCCCACTCCTCCCCCATACTGAGCCATTTTGGGGGAAAAGGGTTTTTCTTGGATGCATTGAGGTGGTGCCTTAAGTTTTAACTTTCACTTTTTTCAGATTCTGTGCTGCCTAGGGGTGCAGCTCTGAGCCTCATATTAAGTGTCAGTCAGCTCTCTTCACAGAGCAGGGAGACAAAACAAATCCTTTTCCTGCTGGAGACCAAGGACAACTTTCAGGCCCAAAAGCACAAACAGGAGTGGACTGAAGGGAGGAACAAGAAGGATGGGACCTCACAACCTGAAGCTGTAATTGGACAATTAAACCCTAATATGCAAATGGACCAAAACTTATAAAACTGTGAGATCTCATGACTGGTCGTCCATTTTGTGACCAAGTCCATCTTGGGTGTGGCCTGGCCAGGCTCTTGTACTACCCAAGGTGTATCCTTAAAGGCATTTCAATAAATACCTACTTTATTCTCCACCTCTGTCCAGTCTCTGTTTCAGGTCAGCCTTCCCAAGGCATCAGACGGAAAACAATATTGCCCCAAGGGAAAGGTAAGAATGGAGGTTTGGGGTTTGGCTGAGCCTGCACAGCTTCTGCCCAGACACCACCAGTGAGCTCATCCACCAAGGACAAGCAGGAGAATCTGAAACACGTGCTGGCAGCCATCAGCATACAAAACACGAGGTTTTACTGCAAGAAATCACACAAACATTGCTAAATTCACTGGGCGTTGAAAGAAAATGCAAGGAGAATTGGGTGAAAGCTTTGGTGGTGCAGTATTTCCAACACTGACACCATTTAGGCACTACATTAGGTAGTCCCTGCTAAAGGAAAATGCAAAACCTGCCCATGGTAGGAACAACAAGCAGAGCAACCTTTGTAGAACTTCCTGAAAAACAGAGTTCTTCCAGAAACTTCTGAAGAGATGAGTAGCACTGAACTCTACAGGATTTCCAAGTTAGGAAATGTTGAGCAGAGACTGTATTCTTAACAGTCCCAATCCACCACCATCACCAGCAGCACATCAAGGACAAAAATTAATATTAGTGTGACACATTTTTTTTTGCATCAAACTTCATATGATATTGTGGTATAAAGATCATTTCCATTCTGGAAGTGTTGAGTTTGCTGTCCCTCACTTCCCCACCATGATTCTTCTTCTTTCATGTCAACTGCAAGTGATTTATGCAAGTACAAGTCCTTATTCCCCAAATCTGCAAATGCAGGATGGAATAAATTCCCGAGTCACAGGCAAGAAAATATTCACCCCTGAACATTAATCTGAAGGGAGAGGACACATTCCAGGGATCTGGAAATGGCTCTGTGGAACAACCTGGGTTAGAAATCCCTGCAGGAGCCCAGTTCCACCTGGCATTTGGATTTCCTGGTCTGGTGAGGGCTCTCCAGCCTCTGCAGAAACACGCAGCACGCCTCAAACATTTTGCTGCCCTAATGCTGCTTTGCATCCCTGCTGGATTTTTTTCTACCCGTGGGGACAAGCCCTGAGTGTGACTGAATTCCTTCTGACAGCTTGCCTGTCATATCAGCCGGGGCTGAGTCACAGCAGCAGAACAAGGGCAGCCCTTCCCCGTGCTCCAAACCCAGCACCAGAGGAGGAGTGAAGAGGGCACAGCTGCCTGTCTTGCTCAGGGGATGGCTCTCAATGAACATCCAAAAAAAAAAAAATAAAGAGGAGAGAGGGAGGAAAAGAAGGAGAAACTCACAAAAGCCACACAGCAATTGCTTCTGTACAGCACAAAAATCCAGCAGCACCAGATCTGAGCAGTCTCACTGCTGTGGAGCAAACAGGAGTTGTATATAGATACTATTTTAATAGATGTATTATTAGCAACTATTAGTATATAGTTACTATTTCAATAATGAAATTGCTGATAGGCTCTGAAAGTGATTTGGCTTTATTAATCATGAAAACAAACCCAGGACTGACAGAGGCAGAGAGTAACTCACACACTACAACAAAACAAGATAGAAAATTACACCATAATGCAAGTGTACGTAGAAGATAAGGACATGCAGTGACAGAGCAAGAAGAAACGACCTTTAGCTGAAAGAGATCAGGGTTGGGTTAAATATTGGGAAGAAATTTTTCTCTGTGAGGGTGGGGAGGCCCTGGCACAGGGTGCCCAGAGAAGATGTGGCTGCCCCTGGATCCCTGGCAGTGCCCAAGGCCAGGTTGGACACTGGGGCTTGGAGCAGCCAGGGACAGTGGGAGGTGTCCCTGCCCATGGCAGGGGGTGGCACTGGGTGAGCTTTTAGTTCCCTTCCAACCCAAACCATTCTGTGATTCCATTCTGCAATGAAGAGGAGAAGCAGCATTACCATTTGGTTACTGCTCACATTTTTTCCTAAACTGCTTCCAAGATCACCATGATGTACCGATTTTTCTTTACATCTCACTAAATTAAAGGAAAGGGAAATGCCCTGGCATTCATGGCTATTTTTATAGAAGACTTGAGCTATGACAAGCTACTGCAATCTTAATTAAAAAGAATACCAAAAAAGCAAGATTTTTCACTCTACCTATCCCTTCAAAGGGAAAGGAAAAGAGGATGAAAAAGAGAAAAAAGGCAAGTGCAAAACGAGTTTTCAGGATTTAATTTTGTTTCTTTAACAAAACCAACCAACCAACTTATGGAATGATCAGTACCTTCCCAACTGCAATCTGATGCTCTCTTTGTCATGGGCTTGCTGTATAATTCATACAGCATAGCATACAAAGAAAAAAGTCTAATAATATTATTATAAAATAGACACAATCCATGAGGAATTTCTTTTCCTCAATGGGAGACAAGATCTCAGGAATTTGGGTTTTGCTGGAGGAGGAAAGGTTTTAAAATGAAGAAATTAAATATCTGTCACATAGATTAAAACAACAACATCATTTAATATTAATATTACATCTAAAATAGAGGGGAGACACTACCAATGTAGTTATCCAAGAATATTTTAACATTCTGAATGATCCCAAGATAACACTCAGTTTGGAAATGGCACGTTTAGCATGTTAAGCTGTTGAGGAATAGAAATACATAAGAAAGTATTATGAAGGTGGTGCAGGATGAGTATATAACACAGATTTACATATTATATACTCTTGACAAAACACAAGACTAACTTGCCTTGAAGGCCTCTTTGTTTACCTGAAAAATTAGCACACGACTTGCTGAGCTGTTACTTGGAAAATCCTGGTTTCCATTTTGTTCCCCCCCCAATCAGGATTTCTGTGTCACGTCAAGGCAATCACAGGCCTCAGAGACCAACAGCAAAAACCATCATTCGTTGAACTTAATTGAAATTTGAGCACTTACAATACCAGTGACAGCCTGAGCTTGGGCCTTTCCTGTATTTTTCATTAGTTTTTTTTTTTTTTTTTTAAATGTATCACTTTTTCACTGAAATGAAATGAAAATGGAAATGAATGCAATGAAAATGAAGTCCTTGCAGGTTCTTGCAGCCAAGGAAGGTATTTCTGACCACACTGGTGTCAGTTCAGCCTAAACAAACCTGTTCCCTTCCAGTTTTCCTTGGGAACACTTTACAGAGACCAAGCCTCAAGAGTAGCTGCACAAACTTGTTTATTTTGTTATCACTTTTGGGAGAAGGGTGACAGCGTTCAACATAAATCTTAGTGAATGGAAAAAGAATTCTTCAGTGTTCAGTTTCTTTTTAAAAAACAAACAAACAAACAAACAAACAAACAAATCACCTTTTTTTTTGTATAACAGTAGAATAGGGTGTTATTCCAAATGTCCAAGTACCCATCAACTGTGCTCCAACAGTGGCTGATAAAAGATGTTTAGGGAAGGTCTGTCACAGTCCTTTCCTAGTGGTGACAGCTAATTTTAAGCCCAGTATCACACAAATAACTAGAATTACCTTTGCTGTTTGCAGTGCTCTGCACTCATTTTCTTCCCCAATTGCCATTTTATTCCCCATTATTGCATGATCTTTCTAACTCTTTGTGGCTCTACTTCTGCGCGTTTTGGGCTCTCTGGAACAGTGCTCCATCAGAAGATTTTAATATTTATAACCTTCTCCAGCTCATTTATGTCAACCAACCCATGAACCAGCGCAGATCACTGACAGTGTTTGCTCTCCAGCAGGAAAATCAATTATATGTTTCCTATTTCTTTCCTAGCCCATCATTAATCTACGTGAGGACCTCTCCTACCCCATGGCATCTCTCTTCCGTACTGCTTGATATGACATTTTGATGAACTTGTTTTAAAGACCTAGTTATGTTATACTGACTCCATTCTCCTTGCCCACCTGCTTCGATTCCCTCAAAGAAAAAAAATTCTGTAATAATTTGCCAAGCACACTTTCCTTGTCTAAGTCTCTCAGAGCTCTTTCCCCAATGCATTGCATTTATGTGCTCTAAAAACTCTGTTCTTTAAGGCCTGATAACTCGTAATTCTCTACCTTAGTCCTTTAAGACAACAAAAATCTGTAACGTTAAGTACCCAAAATAAAATAGCAAGAACACATCTGATGTCTGCCATTTTCAGAAGTTTAAAGAGTTATTTTAAATTGATTTTCTAGCATAACTTCCTTAGGGATTGAGATGCTCTGTCCCAGATGCCCATTTTCAAGGGCTTAGGTTATTAGGGAATTTTCTAGGTTCACTATCTTTCACCTTCACTTTTTTGTCCAAGACTGCAGGAGTTAAAATGTTTTTTCTTCAAGATTTCAGCCCTGGAAGACAAATTCTCACCAATTACATGAGAATTTCTTGCCAATTACCCCCACACTTGTCAAATCCCCCTATCTTTAAGTTTGAAACCATCTGTTTGCTTGTCCTGTTTTGGTTTGTATCACATCCCAACTTACCTTTAAATATTTCCTTTTCCTCCTGTAAAGTCTTACTCCTTCTTTTCAACACTCTTTTATTTTAAACTCAGTTTTCGGGGCTGGGCAGATGATGAAGAATTCTACAAGAAAAGGCTGAGCAGAGAGCTCCTAAAATTCAACCTTTTGTCCAAACAATCTGATTCAAGCAAGTCCTTCTCTATTATCTCCTCTGTGTGTTGCTGGTGCCTCTTGGAATGTTCCAGCTGCATCTCCTGTGCCAGACCAAGAAAAAAAATCACCTTCCCTGGAGGCTCCAAACCACAGCACCCACCTCTCACCTCTCATTTTCACGAGCCAACTCTACCTAGCTGAAAATATACACCTTTTTCATTCATCAGTCACATTAAACCATAATATTTAAGGCTTAATACAATCACTGTATTTGGCAAAATAGCTTCTCCCACACAGACTTCTGCTCCTAATCAGAGCTAATTAAGTATGTGCATCATACAAATTGACAGCTATGTAGATTCTGAAGCAGAGTTTAAAGTGTAAATAATGATGAGATAAAAGGGATCTTTCGAGCAAAATCAAAGTATCAAGTAGTCATTATGTGTAATCACTATTACAATTTAATGACATTTGTGCTAGAATAGGAATATGAACAGGAATTAAAGTGTCTCATATATATTACTACATTTTAATTTATTTTTTTTAACTCTATGTTGGTTCCAATGTTTTTTTTTTTAACTCTAGGTTAATTCCAAAATATATTTTTTTAACTCTGTGTTGGTTTACAAAACATCAGCCTTTGCTTCAGCCTTCAGCAGGTGATTCTGCTGCAAACACAGAACCCAAACCAGCTGCAGTGGCCTGGATGTGAGATGTGAGGAGGTCGTGCTGTGAGTGGCAAAGATTCAAATATTTATCCTTTCTAATCTTGCTTTATGTGTTAAATATCAATATTAGGACTGTAAAGCCACAACTGGGGGCTGCTACCCCATCACACACACAAATCTGTTCCTAAGATACAGAGGTAACCTCAAATAGATGTGACAGTGACACACAAACCTGAATAAAGGGGTAAAGGGGAGGCAGAGGAAGGAGGAATAAGATTCCTTTGCTCCCATGAACCTGACAAGCAGCAAATCAGGAGAGAGCAGAAGCAAGAGAGAAAAAAACAGTCTGCTTTTAAATTTCCTATGTATTTGTAAATACTTCTATTTTATGACCAGTTCAAAGGATAACTACAGAATAACTACTAGCAATTTTGTCCATCATCAGGACAGTAGGTTTGCAAACATTGTTGTCTTTCTTCATAGAGGTGTTTCTATATCTAACATTTCTCAGGGGATCAAGTCCTGAACGTGGCCCTACTAATATTTCAATGCATCATTGAAAATGTAGCATTAGAAGAGCAAAGAAACAAAACAAAAAAACAACCAACAACAACAACCCAAAAAACCCAAAAAAAAAAAACCACACCACAAAAAAAAAAAAACCACAAAAAAGAGAAGGCCAGGAGTACTCAGTGACGAAAAAATACTGACTTCCAAATGTTATTTCACCCAAAAAGTTTATATGAAGGGGACAGGACACTAAGGACACACTAATCAAATAGAAGACCTTATGTAATCTGTAGAAATATCAGATTGTGCAGCAGCACCAGCTCAGTTGACCGATACCAAGGTATCCCTAGGGCCTGTTTGCATTTCCTAATGCAGAACTTTCAATATATTTTCATCTTTCCATTTCTTCCTTTCTTCACTCAGATTTTAAAGAAAGGTGTCTGGCTTTATTGATTATGATCACCTTGAGCCATTTCCATTCCTGAACTGAAAAAAAAGCCCCAGTAAGATGAACTGATTGGTAAAATCCCTCTTGGGTTTTTCTAAGGTTTGTGGCTTTAAAATAAAATAATTTAAAAAAATTATGCCACCCAACCAGACTATCCCATCCTCTACATAATTGTCATCTAGATTTGTCCCATTAAAAACACTCCAAACATTTTGGGTTGTTTCATCATTCTATAGTGAAACCAAATACTTGGTTTAAGGTTGTGCCTATTTCTAATGGCCTGTTTTAAACTCTCCCATTGATCTGTTGTCATGTTTAATCAAGACAACAACAACAAAAAAAGAGTAGCAAGTAGGGTAAGCTTCAAGTACTGCACATTTAATTACATCAAGGATTCGTTGGGGAGGAAGGGCATAAATTGACCTTTGTATCAGTTTTCATGAGCTTAGGTGTTCTTTTTAGACTCCCGGAATATCAACACTGAAAATGGGAAAATAAAGTGGTTCTGTGTTTGAATTAAACAAAAGGCCACCCTAAGGAACAGTCTGCAGAAGAACCAGAGCAGCAAGAAGGTATTTTTAGGTTTTTCTGGTCCATCACTCACCAGCACAGCCCCTCCCCATCCTGAACAAGGTGCACACAAATATCAGAGCTGTTTTTCACATCATTTAAAAGAACAATGCCACAGCTGTGCAGACACTGTGTGTGTACCTGGGCAGGCTCGAGAACAGAGCCATGGGAACCTCACTGGGCTCACAAAGCCACGGGAAAAGAGGGGGAGAGACTTTTTTACAAGGGATGGAGGGACAGGACAAGGGAAAATGGCTTCAAACTCAGGGTGTGTTCAGATTAGGATGGAATTGGTTAGATAGAATTAGGTTAGATATTAGGAAGGAATTCTTCCCTGGGAGGGTGGGCAGGCCCTGGCACAGGGTGCCCAGATTTGCTGTGGCTGCCCCTGGATCCCTGGCAGTGCCCAAGGCCAGGTTGGACATTGGGGCTTGGAGCAGCCTGGGACAGTGGAAGGTGTCCCTGCCCATGGCAGGGGGTGGCACTGGATGATCTCTTTGGTCCTTTTCAACCCAAACCATCCCGGGATTCCATGATATAGAAACCTGATGCTTTCATTGTTCAGCTGATATTACAGGTTCAACAGGGGATTTAAAACAGTCTTAAATTGTAAGTTCCTTCTCCTTAAGAAGACTGGAAATAACTTCTTTCTTCCATATTCCTTGGGATTTTTATTCTGTGCATGTCAGTCACTAATAAACAAATGCAATTGATCTGGTGGGAAAAGAGACAATGGGCAAATTATGCTACACAGATCACAAGCACTAAACCAAGCTGAGTCTTTTAACTGTTAAGTTCATAATTAGTTTCTCCCTCTTAAAAATGCACAAAAAATCAGATGAGTCCTAGAACTGTTTTGGGGATGGTGAGTCCCATTGTGTATTTCCCAGCAGCCTATGCTCAGGTGATGTCATGTGTCTCAACCTGAAATGTTACATATGGAGAACAGATCTTACATGCAAGTAACTAAAAATTATCAGAAAGAGAATAGCCCTGATTTCCCAGGGAGGCCTGTGCAAGCAGAAACAGCTCTCTCCATTATCTCTATTTGGTTGACATCTAAATACAGTTTTACAATAGTATTGGTATTATTTGTAGATTAAATTTGGATTTAGCAAAACACAGGTAACACTCCTGACAAGAAATAAGAGTTTATGGGGATTCCAGAATATTAATAAACCGGCAGATTCAGTAACTGCATTCTGACTTTCTGAAAACCTTATGTGTGATAGTTTTCATTAGAATGGTGAGATGATTCATTAACATGTCAAGTACAGGAACAAGATAAATAAATATATGAAACAGCCTTAATCTCAGTTGGTTTGCTGTAGACCTCATTATTAAAGAAAACATACGTTTACAGAATATTTTTTTATAAAGTACAGTATTTTTTACAATTGCAAATGCATGTTTTAGTCCCATAAGGGGATGAAAACCTACTCAGACACCATAACTGTCTGCAGAAGAGACCAGAAACTTCCCTCACAAGATCCAGTGTGAGAGAAACCATCAAAGAGGAAAAAATACTCAGAAGCAACACTGCGGTCAGGTCTACATGAAGTATCTGGGGCTGGTGTAAAGGAAGGGAATGGAAACAGAGGGGTAAAACCTGTATGAATTATATGATTATTTACTGGAAGGACTAAGGCAGCTGCAAACTCCACTGGGGGCAGGTGGTTGTGCAAAAGGACCTGCAACCACTGAGCCATTCTGCTACCACAAAAACAGTTTTAAAGTCTGCTTTGCAATGCCTGCACTGAATTACTGCCTGATTTCAGGGGCAGCTTTGCTGCAGGAAGATCAGCCCCTGCTTGACCATCACTCTCCATCCCACCTGTGCTGGCAGGAGCCAAGTGACAAAGAGCACCAGGCACCACAGGTTGCCTGGGCTGGGCACCCTCAGGAATTTAAAGGTGTCTGAGGGGTGATGTGACACAAAACTCCGTTTTCCTGCCTGAAGCAGGACTCAGTGTTGGAGTTCTAGAAACTTAGAATTTGAGGTTTTGGTGTATAGTAATACATTTGAGTCAAGATGGAGGATTTGGAGCGTTGTCTAAGTCCTTCTTCTTCACCTTCTTCCTTCTTCTTCATGGGTTTGGGTGGTTTTCTGTAATTGGGGGAAAAAGGTCTGCACTGGGGGCCTTGGGTGGTCATTATTGGGTCAAAACCATAAATAATATAGGTGTCACCTCGTTGTTGGGTAATTATATCTTAAAAGACCTTGGAAAGAGTTAAAATTTTATCTTTTATCTTTTCTTACATTTTATCTTCTTTTTCTAAGAGCTCACGGCCTGTGAGTCTGTAAACACCGTAAATAGATCAGAGATAATAAACATTCCAAGTCCAAACTCGAAGTCTGCATTTCCTGTGTGCCTCTCTAGACTTTAGTAAAAGAAGAAAGGAAGCAAAACCCACCACAACCCAGCACACAGGGATTGCCCACACTGCTGAGGAACACCTCTGTGGGCCCTGTGACCAGTGGTGACAAAAACATTGGCGGCTGAAGACCAGGCAAGAGCACTCCATGAGCGAGGCTTGTCAGGATGCACACAAAGAGCTGGCAGGAAAAGAGGGAGAAGTCAAGAGAGTCTTGAAGCACACTTTCAGTTCCTGGCTTTTGAGGGCCCAGTAAACATCATCCTGATGCAAATGCAGCATTACCCGCTCAGATTCCTTTGTGATTTTACAATGTAGAGTCAACCTAAACTAACAATTTTCACACAAAAGCATTGTTGCTTTGAAGAAACACCTAATGCTTTTAAGAAAGACACGATTGTTTAAAAAAAAAAAAAAAGCCACCTATTTTTTACAAATAGATCATTCTTAAAGGATGTGCATTGTCTACATGGAACACGCACTTTAATTTATACACGGCTGACACTGAAATGCCTTGTTATTGTTGAATTCCTTCCCTGAGTACACATAAACACCCACTTCTGCCTGGTCTTAACATTTCACTGAAAAGAGCTTCCTCACTCCTGTTTGGCATAATGAAGAGAAAAGGCTTTGAAGCCAAATGAGGGGAAGAAAATAATAAGGCTACACACATTAGGCTTTTACTAACTTTAACAGCAGTTAGGCACAGAAATGATCTGCTCAGGGAGGGAACTCAGGGACTGTCATTAGACCTGTTAAGAACATGATCAGTGCAAAACTCAAGGGACCACCACAAGATGGAAGGTGGGGGGGCATAAAAATAAAAAGGTATTTTTTTTAAAAAAAGAGGGTAAAATAAAAACTCAGCACACACTTCTTGTTCTAATTAAAGGACCGGCCAAATGAGCCAGGAGGTGGAGAACAGAATCTAGGCCCAGCACCTAAAATATAATGCAGCAGTTTTATCAGGCTGTAGGAAAGAAACAAAATAAAAAGCCAAAGCTAGTGTTTTTTTAAAGCACTGAAGCTCACATGGTGTTAAAGACAGAAAGCAGCAGCTATTTTTGTGTTTCTAAATGCCCTTAATGCATTTTCTAGTGGTTCATATTCTAGCAGTATGCTTCTCATGCACTGTACTTCAAGTGACTCCACTCAAATAATAAGGTCTTTGAACTGACCTTGTGAAAGTCTTCCCTTGGAAATGCACAGATAGAAATGAACTTTAAAGGTCAGCCTTGGAGGGGAGAGGAAAAAAGATCTGGTTTCCAGGCTGCAGCTCATATGTGCAGGTAAGGGGTGGCTGCATTGCTTGCAAATGAGGACTGTAAGATGGAAGCAGAGTGATTTTCATTTTAGTTCAGGAAATCAAAACTAAAAATTCTAATAGACAGTTTACTCCTTTTGTCACAAAACAGACTTTCCTGGGTATAACCTACTGGCAGTGCACTTTGTAGCCAAATCAGCCACTTAAGAGCCTTTGGAGGTTCAGTGAGAGGACACAAAAGCACCTCCTCCCTCAAGACCTGCATCCTGCCCTACACAGCATCACTCCAGGAGACACCCCAGGCACTGAACTGTGCCCAGCTTTTCCACAGTCAAAAAGGATCATTCCCACAGACCAGGAGAGGTTTGTAGAGCAAAGACACTGTTGGAATTCCTGGCTCTTTTTCCTGCTCCAAGGTAAGGGTAAATAAAACTCAGGAGACGTTGTTTTTGATGTCTCACTCTGAAATTTATTATCCTCACCTATTACAAACTCAGGAGATGTGAGCTCTCTCTAACAAGTCGAGAAAGTGAGTTTAAATGGTGTCTGTTCAAGGCTATTTAAGTCCCAATTATCCAATAAACAGTTGGCATCTATACCATTTATGTTTTTGACCCAATGATTTATCACTCAAGGTCCGCAATGCAGACCTCACTAACTGATCAAAGAAATCACCCAAACCCATGAAGAAGGAGGTGAAGAAGGTGCAAAAAAACCAACTAACCCACACCCAAAGTTCTCCATCTTGGCTCCCATGTATCACCATACACTAAAATCTAGGTTTTTCACCCTGTGAGATCACACAGTGCTTTCCAAACTACATCCCCATGATCCCAGTGCTGTCACTCATTTTTGGAAGCCTGTTTTAAGGCCTCAGGTCACATGCAGTGCTTCCCTGGACTCCTGTGCCTGTCAGCACATAGAGTCCAAAATTCTCAGCGTCCAGAGTTCCCAAAACACACAGCTTTTCTCCTGCTGCCCACAGGCTGTGAGCAAGGCAGGGGTACAGGAGCTTTTCCTTGCCTTTCCCAGCTGAGTGTGGGATTACCACGGGCAATCCGTGGCCTCTCCACAACTTCCCCATCCAGCACCACATCCGTCCTCCTCTCAAATGTCATTGGCCCAATTGAGGAGAAAAATAATTAGTTTCACTCTACTTCCTGCTAATTACAGAGTGTATAATCTGCCAAACGATGTAGAGGCTCGTGTTGGCTGTGGCCTGCTGCCTCCCCCTGCTATCGCAGGCAGCGAATGGCTTACCAGTGACAGCTGGCAAACCACCCTCTGGGAATAAAACATTTTAGCACTTCATAAATTTCTAACAAGGTTTCAAATTGCTTCAGTTTCCCTCCTCTCAGCTCTGTCAGCCCAGCAAAGGAGTTGAGGGAGGGGGGACAGAAAGCGGGGAGGGGAGGTGAACACTAATTAAACGCGCAGCAGAAAAGTACAACTTGTAAGATAGTTCATTATTTTTAATAATCAGCGATTAGACCCCCAAACTCCTGAGGAAAGCTGGATGTTTCCTGCGATGCCCTGGCGGCAGGGAAAGCCAAAACACATCCTTCTGCCTCAAATTCTCAACGTAGGAGCAAGTAGAGCACTTTAAAGTGCAGCTGCATGGCATGATAAAACTTAATGGAAGGTGACACACAATGCACTGAAAACTCGGAGGGAACACGCAGCATAGTTGGCATTAATGTTGAGGTTTCATATCACCATTCAGATAACAAATGGTTTCCAAATCCCCCCATGAAGCTGCCACCAGGATAAAAAGCTGCCTTATCATTATTACTATTGATCAGACAACATGCCACATTACACTGATTCTGACATCCTGACCACGGGAATGTGCCTGGAATAAAAATAATAGGATGCAAACAGCTATTGATCATATTTATAGCAGGCTCCCTCACAGGTGTAAGTCAGCAACTCTCCGCTCAGTATGAACAGACAAAGCACAGGGGCTGATTTAGAGGCCAAATGTCCCAGAAAAATCAAATATTTGTGCATTTGACATTACTGAAATGTTGTAAAACACAGAGATTTTACATAGGATTGTAGGAAAGACTTAAGTAGAAATAGGTAGTTGGTGAGACCAGAATAAATGTGTTTAATAGGAAATAAACAGCACAGTAGAATAATAGTGTCATGTTATTATACCTACACTTCTTTTGCCAAAATGGAGCCTTATTTTGCCTTCATTTTACTAGTGGTTGAAACAAAAAGCCAGTAACTGAACAGATTGATTCTTTTTCATTATATTTAGAACTGAAAGGTCAGAATGGTGCTAGTTTCAATTTGGGAAATAATAATAAAAAAGAAGAGGCAGAAAGGTACCAAATCTGGCCTGTGTCACACCTGGGAGTCCTTCAGTACAGTGCAAAATCCTTCAGGAGGGAATTATGACAAAAAACACCCAAACCCAAAACAAATGCACAGCAGAGCAGGTGCTTTTATATCACAAGAAGAAAGAATTTGCCATCAAGACAACCATTTGCTGTGTCCTCTTTCCAGGAGAATCTCTAACCACAGATATCTTTCAATAAAACATATTCACCTGGAAACATGTTTGCTTTTAAGTCAAAGCTGAATGTCTACAGAAAAAGGTTGTCAAACACTTGGGCATTTTCATTTGAGAAGCCTGAGGCACTGAGTGCCTTATTTACCTCAGTATTTAATAGCAAGATCAGCCTTAGGAATCCCAGACTCTTCCCCCAGAGACCAAGGAGAAAGGCTGGAGCAAGGAAGACCTTGGTGGAAGAGGATGAGATCAGGGAATACAGAAATGAACAAGACTTATATAAATCCATGGACCCTGGTGAAGTGTTTAATGTTTCTTCTGTAAGTGAAATTCACCCCCTATTTCTTAACTCAGAAGTTCACCCACAAAAAGTAATCAAATTTTGCTTCCTCATGTCCAGCATTTAATTTACTGTGTTTTAAAGAACTCAAAATTCACCAGTTTTCATTCTCTTTCTGCTTCATCAGGAGGCAGGAGGGATCTTAAGCTCAGAGAAGACAGGGAAGAAGGTGTGAGAAGAGGAATAAAGGAAGGAAAAGAGAGGAAAAATGGGCTGGAGGGAAGGGAAAATGAAAGCAGGGCAAGGAAGAGCTGATGCAGATGCATACAGCATTTCTATCAGAACTTAATACTAAAAGAGACCAGAATTCCAGGCTCAGGCCAACAGAACTAAATCCAAAACCTTTACTTCACTGTCATTTCTCAAGCACAAACCTAAATGTTCTCAAAAAATGAAACCAAGACCATCACCAAGCACAGCCTTAATGTTCTGCTGTGAAAATGAGTGGCAAACATATTTTAAACCAATTTTTGTTCATCTTACCCAAGTGACTGCTCAAGCAATAATTCTGGAGACATTCAGTGCAGCTGTGATGGAGACCTGGCTGCTGCTCCATATGTCTGGAGCCATGGAATTTCAAGCAAAGGAGATGCCACTTGTTTCAGCCAGAGCACCAAAAGTGCCAGTCAGCAACATTCGAGCAAGAAATAAAATACATTTAAAACAAATAAATGAATCTTAGGGGAAAAAGAAATATAAAAGTGTGTTCAGGATGCCTGAAGCTGCTCAGGAAATAAACCTTTGTGTTATTTGACAATGAAAGAGGCAATAGCAACTTTTAAAATGATGTCTCCTTCTCCCCAAATGAGGGTGTAAGGGATAAATGTTATTTTTCTCTCAAGTGAAAAAAAGAAGTCATACAGAACAATTTTATCCTGACTAGGAAAAAAAATCAAGTTTTGTACTAAAGATGGCACAATGGAGCCTGCTAGCTTTATTCTGAAAGCACATGTAAGAGTTCACTAATTTTCATTGCACTTTTAAAACTGGAGATATAAAAAAATTTGCAACTACATCGAGTATGTTGTTGAATTAGAATTTCATCAAAATAGTTTTCCTCGTTAAAAACGAAGTTTTGACATGTTACATGACATCTGGAGCAAGTCTCAGTGGAAAGTACAATTAAGAGAAGAAAGTGGCAGTCTGTTGACTAGGGAAGAAAAAATATGAAGATTTTATGTTTGCTTTTATAAGTGTGGGAAAACCAGAAACTTCTCCCCATCTGGGACACCCTTGGCCAGGGATGTGGGTCTGGTTTTGCAGATCCCATGGGGAGGCTGAAGGATCTCTGTGGGCAGAGTTACAGGCAGCTCCCCATGCACACTGAAACCTCCCCAGACACTCCTATTTGTGTGTTCCAGAAAAAGGAGCCCTCACCCCACATCCCTGTGCCCCATTTTGGGGCCCTCTCACCTAATCTATAACATGTGATGCCTCCTCTCCTTATTAAAACGAGCAGGCATGCAAATGTGTAATATCTTTCTTTCAGCCTATAGATTTTTTCCCTTGCAGAAACAAGACATTTTTCTCTAGAGATCTTTTCCCCCTCACTGTTTAAAGCAACATCACTTTTTGCAAGCAAGAAGTCAGCAGAGCCATCACCAGCCAAAGTTCACCTTTATCTTATTCTCCTACAGTGGGATAAGGTCACAAAAAACATTCTGGGCCAATCCAAAGCTTTTTTTTTTTTCATCCTGGAGCACTTGCTGCTCCTAATCCCTGCTCTCATTAGGGCCAACAACACATCCATAGGCTGAAGTAACCTGCATTACATAATTGGAGGAACACTGTCCTGGTAACTTCCTGCAGCAGCACCGAGCACACACGGCCATTAAAAACGAGCAGCACTCATCACCTCACCATCAGAGCAAATTAAGCAGCAGGACAAATGTGTAATGGGCAATATTTTGTGCAGCACGGCCTGAACAAAAATCCAATTGTGTCATCCTCTTGCCTAATCCTCCCAGGACAAGCTACAGTCTCCTCCAGAGCCAGCCTGAGTGCACAGGGGTGACCCAGGCCTGGCAGTGCTCCCACAGCAAGTTTGACTTTCATCTTTGACAGGCAGCAAGGCTGAGCAGATTAATGGGTCTGCCCAGGAGCTGCCTGGCTGCTGGTGCTGCCTGCAAGTGAATTCTGGCCCCCAGGGCTGCCTCCCCACCCTGCACCACATCTCCACCCCTTTATCCTCCTCTCCCAAATGGGGAATGGGTGGGCTGGCACTGGCACAACGCTGTGACCCAGCCAGGGGACATGTGGCACCTGAGCTCCCAGGGCAGTGAGCTCAGGGTGCTGTCCCAGCCCAGGTTCTGTGTCTCTAAACTGAATTTCTCACCAGATGTGGAAATAGCAGTGCAGGGAAGCGAGGTGGCTGATGCCAGCACCTGCTACAGGTGTCAGGCTGGGAGCAGTCATTGCACCCACACAAAGGAAACAAAGATTGAAGGTGTCTCATGTTGGTTTAATGTGGAAATCCCAGCTGCTTTGCTGGCCCTGGCTTTGCTCCACTTGTCCCAAGCCCAGCCCTGCCAGAAGTTCCTCTTCACTGCATAATGTTGTATTCCATCTGGTTTTTATTGCCCATAATAATCTTTTAATTCCTTGACCTTTCCTTAACCCAAATTTTCCAGATCCCAAATTTAATTTCTTACAAATCATTAGCTTAGAAAAATCAGAGTGCATCCCCATCAAAAATACTGACAGATCTCACTGCCAGCTGTTAAAAACCCAGCAATCCCTTCTTCAGCATGCAGATTCAGGCAACAAGTTAACAATTGTAAAGAATCTTCCAAAGTTTTGCCAAACTATTAAAGAAAAAACAAACAACAACAAAAAAATCCTTCTTGTAGTATTGCTCACTAAGTGAAATGCAAAGTCTTTCATTTCATATCAGCATTTCCTAAAAGTGATCAAAATAAATATGGAATGGAGCACATTTTAATTAGATTAAGACCACATATGGAAAGCCCCTTCTGAGTGATACATTTGCCTCATCACCTTGAATTTACACCTTCCAAGCTTTGGTTTAAAGGATGAGGAGCAAGAATGTTGAAGCCCAGGTGAGCCTCCATAAATCTGCACACCTAGGGCTTTCACCACGCCATCAAATATTAACAAGTGCTCTTAGGTTGTTCCAAGTGCAGAGACAAAAATTTAAAAGTACAAAACCACTAAAAGATCTTCTTTTAAAAACCTTCCATTCCAAATCTTTTATTCCACATGAATTCTCGTGGCTGGGAGGCATTTGGGGTTGAAATACTGCACACCTGGAGCAGAGAACTGGACAACCTTAAAAACCTGTGCTTTTTCCATCCCTTCAAACTCCACAGGCAATCCCAATAAAGTCCAGGCCCATGGATGAACGTGGCAGATGTGCAGTGACAGAAATGTGATTACCACTGAAAAGGACACGTATTAGGTCAACCAGGATATCAGATACCACCATAAATACTCATAAAGACAAAAATCCCCCATCTGCTCCCACTTCCATTTACATATAGATGTTAGAAGAGATGTTCGATACCTGGCTGTGATTTACAGGATATTATTACACCATTATGCTGCTGCATTATGAGAGTGAGATAAGCGTTACATTATGATATAATGAGCATATGTTATGCCTAATATCTTAATAGAGAGTTTCATTGACCTTTGAATGTCAAAATTAACAGCAGAATTCATCAAAAACTCTGCTTCAGTTCAATGCAGGGCGCGGACAAAAACTGCTGGAGCTACAAAGCACCAGAAAATATCCAGCAATGACTTGTCTTAAAAGAGTATTACAACTTTTAATACTCATTTAAGTAGGATTTAGCCTTTTTTTTTTTTTCCTGATGTTAATGCTCAGTGCTAACAATATTTTAGGGTACTGCATTTTACCCTGATGAACACATACATTAAGGAGTGATTTTAAAGGAGATATTAACATAACATTTACTGCTATTTTAAAAGTGAAGTGGTGACACAGGAGAGCAGGAGAAGGGTGAGGGCACGTTTCCAAGATGTAAAATGATGTTAGCAGGACAGCCACGGAGCGATAATTTTATGACATAATTTTAAGACGTCATTTTTCATCTTCAGGAGTCTTTCCACAGACAGCGTCTGTGCCCTTTAGAGGATGCAAGGAGAAGGCAGAGAGGCTGCTGCTGGTTCTCTCAGCCTACAGAAATGGTCATATCAGGGAGAGTGCAGCTACAGAACAGCAGAGGGCTGATAAGGGAACTAAGGAAGATGTAAAGATGGGAATATTTTAGGGTAAAAAAATCAGCCACTACCTTACCACGCACTGATGAACTGCTTATGTGATTAGAGTGTCAGATAATACAGTGATACAGGCAGATTTTCCACCCTATTTCCCGAGGTTATATATTCATTCCTGCACCAAAAAGGTGAGCCCCAGTGCCAGGGGGAGCACGGGAATCCTTACAAGTGCACTGACACTTCCCTTTCCAAGCCACAAAAGTGGAGCTGCATCCTATTGCTAAATGAAATGAGTGTTTCCCCTTGCATTTTGAAACAGCTGATTTATAAGGGATTGTTACACACACAAAAGAGTTGATTCTTCCAAAAGGTGTGATTGAAAGAAAGCAGAGGAGAGAGGTGTTTTATCAAAGAATTTCCGTGTATATTTCAGTATCAAATTTAACAAAATTAAATTAAGTGTCAGAAGGTGCCAGGCAAATCCCACACAGAACTCAAATAAAATGCTCAATGATTCATTTTTTTACTCTCTGAAAACTCTTTGGAAAAAAATGCAACTAATTTTGTTCAATTATGTTTGTATCTGATTTCTAATGCACAGAAGTTAATGGAAAGACATAAATACTGTCCTCCTCCAAGCATAATTATATCAGAGAGGTGCACACTGAGGGAGTAGGAGAAATGTTTAAGTTGAAGCATAATCCTGGTAGAAAAACAAAGCTGGCTGTGAAAATATTTAGGGTGGGAAATTAGAAGGCTGGTTTAAAATCAAAACAAATCAGGTTGTCTCCGTGCAACTAAGAGGTCATCTTACCTCTCCATACACAGAACATGGTTTTGAGAAAGAAAACCAGCCCTCAAAAGCATAATGGGGGTGGAAGTTATAGCAGTGATTGGGAGCTTGGGTACAGGCTTTAACAAGATCTCCAATGCCACCAGGCAACCAAGATTGCCTTTAAATGATGCTTGAACAACAATGAACAGAGAAGATGAGGAAAAAAAAAAAAAAAGGTGAAATGTAATTGGTAGCAATTTTTCCAAACTGCTGGAATTTTCACATCTATTTATCCCTATTCCTATTCCCAGCTCCTCAAATCTTCCTCCATTCTTATTTTAGCCATTACATTTAATGTTTGTTACAGAAAAGATCTTTGGACACTTTGGCCTGTACACTCTCCTAAGAATCTTTTTTTTCCTAGGGTTTTTTGGTTTTGTTTTTTGTTTTTTTTTTTTTTTAGTTTGTTTTTTTTTCCCCCATCTTAACTTTGAATTAGCTGGTTTAAATTCAGTCAGGAATTAAAAAAAAAAAAAAAAGTCACAAGACAATTTTCTGATTTCTGTCCTAATCTGTCAGTCAATCCCAGTATAACCAGCACTGTTGTTTCTCTTTAAGGCTGCTGGAAGATTCCCCTGTGAAATTTTGCAAGATCACAGTGCTCCTTGTTAATAGCAAAATTTCAACACACAGATACAGATCACGGGTTTCCACCACATTTTGAACATATTCCACTTGGAGCTTTGCCATCTTAGGACTACTTGACTAGATTTGCAAGAATGATGAGCTTTAGTTTGTGTAAATCACCAGCTGAAGCTCATTGTCAAATAGAGCTAATCAGAAATTATTACTGAACCCAAAAGTGAAGAGGCCAGCTCTGCAACTGTGCTGCTCACTAGGGTTGCAAACTAATTCATCAGAGTTCAACTACCTGATTTTATAGGTTCTTCAATGAAGAATTCTTTTTTTCCTGATTTTACTTCATTAAAAAAAAAAAATTAAAGGAAGTTTGAGAGGGAAAAAATTATTCCCCAGCCACTTTATCACACAATAAAGCCATGATCACAGCGCGGCCTGTTGGCACAGGGACCCTCGAACAGAAGGCCTGGGGTGGTGCTGCCTCTCGAGAGGTGCTTCTGCAGCTTTTCATGCACCAGGAACAGGGGCTAAGACAGCTCTCAGGGAACAGAAATGCAGCTGTTGAACTACAGAAATCACAGAATCATTTAGGCTGAAAAAGCCCTCCCAGGCCAAGGAGTCCCAGCTGTGCCCCATCCCCACCTTGTCCCCAGCCCAGAGCTCTGAGTACCACCTCTGGTCCTTCCTGGGACACCTCCAGGGATGGGCACTCCAAACCTCCCTGGGCAGCCCCTGCCAAGGCCTGAGCACCCTTTCCATGGGGAAATTCCTGCTGCTGGCCAAGCTGAGCCTCCCCTGGCCCAGCCTGAGGCCGTTCCCTCTCCTCCTGTCCCTGTTCCCTGGGAGCAGAGCCTGACCCCCCCGGCTGTCCCCTCCTGGCAGGGACTTGTGCAGAGCCACCAGGTCCCCCCTGAGCCTCCTTTTCTCCAGGCTCAGCCCCTTCCCCAGCTCCCTTCCCTGCCCTGGACACGCTCCAGCCCCTCCAGGGCTCTCCTGCAGGAGCCACAACTGGACACAGCCCTGGAGCACAGAGGGAAAATCCCTGCCCTGGTCACACCACTGTACTGGGTAATCACCACAAGTGCATTATTATCCTCAAAACAAAATATCTGTGTCGTTAACACATGATCCCTGAACCTGTAACACAGCCTTGGAAAAATGTTAAAATCTCAAATGTCCAAATATACCCTTGGAATTAAAAGCCTTGACTGATCGGGTACAAATGTAAAGAAAACTAAGAGCAAAGAGCTTTTTCTTTATCACTTCTCCTCTACTACACCTCTAGCCTCAATTTAATTCCAAAGCCTTGTTTCTCCCCACCATCCTCTCTCTCTCTGATTCTTTTATTAGGCTAAAAATTGGGCTTTCCAGATCCGCACATTAAATGTACTTTTAATGAGGAAAGGGGGGAAAAAAATCCCAAAGCTTTTCCATCAAATGCTTCATCAGAAATGCATACTCACAAGCCCTTCTTGGGAAATTCAGAACAGAAAAAGGTGGAAGAAGCTTATCAAATCATTAAATATAGATGTGCACAGTTGACCTGTTGGGCATCAGAACTGCCATGTATCATGAAGAGAAAATACAAAAATGGGATTCAAATGGCAACTGGAATATTAAAAGTTTTTGCACAAAGCCTTTGGTTTCTAAGAGTTACAGCAAAATAACCATAAAATCATTTTAGCAGTAATGAAACTCCTCAATACTCAAACAGGTCTCTGTTTTAGGGTCATAGAGGACAGAACCACTGGCTGAGGAATTCACTCTGGCTGGTAAAACACCCCAGCAATAGAAAAACTAACACTAATTACTCTGGTGTTAAATTTTTTTCCTCAAGTGCATGTGTGTATGCTAATCACTCGCTGCCCTGAAGACAGCTGAAGACCTAATTTCATCTTGCTTTCCTAGGTATCACAGTTATCATAAAATCACAGAATAGTTTGGGTTGAAAGGGACCTTAAAGATCATAAAGTTTCCAATGCCACAGGCAGGGGCACTTTCCACTATCCCAGGCTGCTCAAAGCTCCAGGCACCCTGCCCTTGGACACTTCCAGTGATGAGGCAGCCACCACTTCCTTGGGCAACCTGTGCCAGGGCCTCATCAACCTCACAGTCAAGATTTTTTTACTAATATCCCATCTAACCCTACTCCCTGTCAGAGTGAAGCCATTCCCCCTTGTCCTTGGAAATCGTCTCTCTCTTCATCTTCCTTGTTGGCTCCATCAGGCACTGGAAGGCCACAATGAGGTCACCCCAAAGGCTGAACAGTATATCCCCGATACCAGGGATTTCCCCAACCTTGGCCTAATCAAATCTCATCATTTCCTTGCACCTTCCTGTTCAACAACAGTCACCAGGTGCTGCTCTGGCTCCATCTCTGCTGATTTTGGTCTCCTCCTGACGTTATCCCAATCAAGATCTAATAAAAATCCCCGTTTCACACCACATCCAACGTATTTCCCTTGCAGCCATCCGCAGATGTAAGCATATATGTACTTTGCATATACAATTTCGAACAGGAAAATTGCATAGCGGAAACTGAAACAAAACAGGAGACTATTAACTGAAAGCAAAAGCAGTAATTTGAAGCAATTAGGACATATTTTGTGCTTCAGATGAGAGCCATCAGCATACAGCTACTATATATACACATCTTTAAACTTGAGGAAAACACAGAGACATAAAGACACAGAAATGTGGAGAAATAAATGTGGCCCTCAATGCAGAACGCTTGGAATTATTAGGACCAAGACATAGGAGAAGAGGGGGTGAAAAAATCAGCATCAGGGATATCAGGATCATGAATTATTTTTTTATACTTATAGACCATAGACATAATATTCAAGGCTGAAGATCTTTCAGTAGAGCAGAGTGAGCTTGAGAATGTTTGGGGCAATATTTTGAGGGGGTGCCCCTGAGTAGAGAGGGGAAAGAACCTTCTAATTCCATTTGTTGCCTGTTCCTACTCCATTCATCACGGCTGAGTCCAATATAAATAGTTTCACAAGGTCAAAAATAAATGGGAAAACCCATTATCAGTAATACCAAGGAGCCAGTTAGGGCCAGAGGAGAGGAATGAATCATCTTTCGTTACTCTTGAGGAAATGGGATATTATAATTAATGGGGAGAAACTGCATCTATTTCATGCATATAACATGAATTCTAAGGGAACCAAGACATTTTTTGACAAATTGGACATTGCACACAACATACTTATTAATTCATAAATTAAAAATACATTCGGTTACCCTATCAAAGGAAATTTTGCTTGTTTCTGTCTCTCTCAGCAATCTTTTTTCCTTTTTCTTCTTTATCACCCAAGTTGCCAAAAGAAAAGAGAAAAGAAAGCTCACATTTTTGAAAGAAAATCATAAAGATCATAAAGGAGTTCACATCCATCTTGAACCATCATGCTTCTCTGCATTTCAGATTGAGTTGAAATTTCTAATTGAAATGATTTTTTCATGAGTTAAACTATAAAGGAGAAATAAGTGATACATTTAAATTATTTATCCATCCTATTTATAATTAATTAGGTTTTTCTCTGTGCACAGCCAGGCTATACCAGAGCGTTTGATTTTTAAAAACTCCTCTATCATCAGGCAACAATGGATGACTGCTTTTCTCATGTCACTTTTGTTTTAGTTTGCTCCAGAGGTTCAGACAACTCCCGTTCACTCCTTGCTTTAATGCATTAACCCTCTCAAGGCACAAAGGACAGCAAGGACCTTTCCAGGGAGAGGTGCTGGGCAAAGCTGTGCCCAGACCACACCTGTAGGAGCTGCTGGAGGCGCAGAGGTGAGGAGGGGAAAGGTTGGGATCAATCCCAATTAAACTCAGGTCTTTCTTCCGCATTTCCACTGAAGGACAAGAGGAAAAAGTTGTAGCTAAGTGAAGAGCCCCCAAGGGCATTTCTGGTTTTGAGCAAGGCAAGAAATTTCTTTCCTTCACCTAAAAAAAGGGGGGGAAACTGCTTACAAGAAGCATGGGAGGCAGGAAATTCTAAAGCAAAATAGGAATAAGATGTTCCATGTCATTCTTCTACCAGGACACTGCTCCAGGTGATGCCTTGGGAAGGCTGACCTGAAACAAAGACTGGACAGAGCTACAGAATAAAGCAGATATTTATTGAAAGGCCTTTAAGGACACACTTTGGGCAGGACAAGAGCCTGGCCAGGGCTACACCCAAGGTCGACCTAAAATGGTCACAAAATGGACAACCAGTCATGAGGTCTCACACTTTTATAAGTTTTGGTCCATTTGCATATTGGGGTTTAATTGTCCAATTACAGCTTCAGGTTGCGAGGTCCCATCCTTCTTGTTTTCTCTCTTCAGCCCACTGTTGTTTGTGCTGTTGGGCCTGAAAACTTGTAACTGTTGTCCTTGGTGTGCAGCAGGAAAAGGATTTGTTTTGTCTACCTACTCTGTGGAGAGAGCTGACTAACACTTAATACAAGGCTCATATCTACACCCCTAGGCAGAACAGAATCTGAAAAACATGAAAGCTAAAACTTAAGGAAGGCATCACAGAGATGGCTCCATCCCACTCTGCACACAATGGGAGAAGCAGCAGAACTTCCCCACGTGGCACAGACGGACCAGGACAAGCAGCACTGGGAGCAGCTCCTCAGACCTGCACCAAACCACCCTCACCACAGCCTGGGGCACCACAATTTTTATCCTACCGTGTTTATTCTAGCTGGAAATAAACAGGGAGAAGGGTTGGGGTTGTTTTGCACACTGGTGTTGAGTGAATAAGTGGGAAGAGGGTGAGTGTAAGCCCGCTCAGAGTGGTGTCTTGAAAAATGAAAAAATGTAAAATATCAAGATTTCAAAGTTTCCTTTTGTCTCTGGTTAAAATTATAAGCTTTAAAATGATTAGCTTTAAAATCCTAAGTAGAAAAGAAAAGATTTAAGATTTCTTCCCTGGTCTCAAGAGTCAGAAACATCCCTCTTTTTGAACAAAGGCTGACAGGCATATGCCATCACAGGGCTCCACACACAGGTGGGCCTTTTCAAGGAAAAGAAAAAGTATTTTGCTCTGCAATAAAATCCAAGGCAACTTAAAAAGATTTGGGTTTTTTTCTTTTTCTCTAAGAGACAAAAGGTGCTGCACTTATAAAACAAGGAAAATGTTAAAGAAACCCTTAGGACTGGATATTTTTCACAAATGTATTATTTTTAATGAAGGATTAAGAAATCGCTAAAGCTCACTTTCTCCCAAGGAACCCTGTGACAGTGCAACAAAAGCTGCATTTCTCCTGTATAAATCACAAAACTCAGAATGTGAGGCCTCAGGGAAGCACAAAACTCCACGGAGGCAGTCAGATCTCAGCATGCAGTAACACCCCAGCTCTAACAGATATTTTATGTCTTCTAACACTCACAATACCCTGCCCCAATTTTACAAGTGACTAAGAAACAATGAGCCTTTAAATGAGGAATAATGGAAAGGTGTGTTGAAATTTCCACCACTGAATTGCCACAAGGAGGGGGAGAGGAGGACTGGGCTGCTCCATCCCAAATCTGAGCTGGGGGGGAAAGTGGCAGCAGCATCCCTGTGCATGCTCAGCTTTAGGGAGGCTGGGGTACCCCAGAGTGGCTGGAAGGTCTCTCTCACAGCCCCAGAGAGCACACCAGGCTCTGCAGCGCAGAGATTTGTGTGGGAAACAGGAAAAAACAGGGTTCAGTTTGTGGGGCCCAGCTGGCAGCAAGCCCAGAGGGACCCTGGCAGGACCAAGCCAGCAAACAGCCAGGACAACCCGAGCACTCCCTGTGCCACCCCTCTGATGGCCTCCAACCCCTCTGTCCTATGAAAAACTTGCTCCTTTGCACACACAGTTTGTGCACTGGCTCTGTGAGAACACAGATCCCCAGCCCTCACCCCTGCCACATCTGACATGGAATTATTTAGGGTGGAAAAGCCCTCTAAGCTCACGGGCTCCCAGCACTAACCTGACACTGCCAAGTGCAGCACTGAACTGTGCCTGGAAGTGCCACTTCTACGTGGGCTTTAAAATCACAGAATCACTGAATGGTTTGGGTTGGAAAGGACCTTAGAGAGCATCCCAATCCACCCCCTGCCATGGGCAGGGATGTAGGAATCCACTCCCACCCCCAAGCAGGTGTTTCCATACGAGGAAAAGAGTTGCAGTTTACCTTTGAACTTAAAAGGAAAATGGACTAGAATCTTCTGTGATACTCTCACTGTGGCTGGTCCAGTGCCAGCATAGGAGCACTGACTGGGCTTTGGAAATGTACCTCAAAGGCTGTTGCCAATTTCATTGCCGAGGTGCCAAATAGCCCACCTAGACCACCAAGACTAAAAGGACTGCACAGAGGGGCCCCATCACCTTTTTGGACTGCCATAGCCAGTGTTCTCTACACTGTGTTTGCATATAATGTATATAATATACACATTATATTTCTTTAGGTCTATGATGTTTGTTATTTTTGTCATTATTTAAACATTTTGTATTACAAAGCATATCCAGGGAAGTTGTCTTGCTATTATTAAGCCACTCTGGGAAGTTGCAGGCCAACCCTCAGACTTGATACATCTTCATGTGGCTTATTCCATTCTGGCCACATGCAAGATTTTATCCCACTGACACCTTCCACTATCCCAGGTTGCTCAGAACTCCATCCAGCCTGGCCTTGGACACTTCCAGGGATCCAGGAACAGACACAGCTTCTCTGGGCACCCTGTGCCAGGGCCTACCCACCCTCACATGGAAGGATTTACTAAAAAAACCTCCAGGGCTCTTTGTACAAGACCTCCATGGTCCCAGGAGCTGAACTAAGAGGAATTCCTAGTAAACATCCTGCAGTTCCCTCCCTGCCCCTCAGCAGAGCCACAGCTCAGTAGCACATCAGGGCTCCCACAGGTGCTCTCCATGGGAACTCTCAGCTCCCCAGCACCAGGATCTTCATGAAATTTGGAGCCCTGACTGCTGCTGCTCACAAAGGCTCACTGCACCCTTGTCTCACACAGAAAACAACCAAATTTTTTAAAAAATTTACAGATCTCACCCCTCCCCAAGACACAGAGAGGGGGAAAGCTCAGTACACACCCACCATCACCACCGTAACCCATGCTATGGGCAGGGTGAACCAGTCAGGATGCTGAAGGTCAGCAGCCAAAACAAATATAAATTGAAACACAATTAAAACAGATCTCTTTGGTTTGGGGGGGAATCTTTCCTCTTCAATGTATGTTTTACTGGCACATCCAGCTCAGAAAATGTGAGGAACTCTGTGAGACTCAAGTAAGTGTGAACCCAAGGTGAGCAATACACCGTCCTGACAGAGGATTCTTGCATTCTTGAAATGCAAGAACAATTCAGTTCTCCCCCAAAATAAATATGGTTTACAGCCCTTCTATGCAAAGCTGCTATATTGCACTGTTTATTTCTAATATGAAAATTATATAGGATTGCACGTGGTTTTTCCTCCCCTTAGGGGGGCTCAATTTCACCTTTTGATTTAATCTTGTTTGATGTTTCCCTCACCATTTTAGAAATGTTTTCAAAGCAGGCAATCTCCTATTGAATCTCCCTCTTAAAATAAAGGCTTATTATGGTTGATGATTTATGTAAGTCAAGAACAGCTTTACAAATCCTCATGCAAATAAGACTTGAAGCAAAAAAAAAACCCACAGGGATTCCCTTGCCCTCAGGTACTACAATGTTTTAATTCGGTTGGTTACACAAACCCTACCTTTCCAAAAACCTTTTTTTTTGTTTTTTTTCTTTGTCAGAAGCACAAACTTTCTTTTGCCTAAGGGCTAAGGGCTTCTTTTGTTTGTTTGTTTAGTTAAAAAGCTGTGGGTTTGGCAGCCTGCCTGGTGATGCTGCACAGCGCTGCAGGGATTTCAAGGGCTCTCCTATCACTTGCAGGCACTTTTGTTGTCACAGATTTAGGGTTTGACTCTCGACCCCATGTTCTACCAACAGCTGCAGGGGCCACCCTCAGACGTTGAGCAGGGCCCCAAATTGGGAGGGAAGAATTTAGCTTCTCTCTCACAGCAAATCCCTGGCAAGTAGCCCTATATAGAGGATTAATGTTTTATATAGACTTGTAGGTGATACAGGTGACCTTGAGGTGATACAGGTGACCCTGAGGTTATAAAGGGACATCTCAAGGTGAGCGGCCACTTAGGATAGAAATAAAAATTAAAACTATAAAATNAGAAAAATAATAATAATAATAAAAAAAAAGAATGGAGGGCAAGATGGAAGAATAACAATAATAAGTTGTCTTGTGATCTTGACACCTGGCTTCAAACTGTACCACATTGCACCCCTCAGCTTTTAGAAGACACTTCCAAACTCAAATAGACTAAAATATCTCTGTGCACCTGAGCAGTCACTTTGAGCCCCCCCTATAAAGCACCTCTCAAGCTCCATCCTTGAAACTCAACCAGCAGCTGATCAAAAGGTGCATTAACTGCTGCATCAAGACCATGTGGTGCCCACAGCCAGAGAATTGCTGTTGTAACCCTGATGAATGATGAAACAGATAATAGCAATGACCAACAGAACAGTGTAAACAACAGGGGGAAAGAAGAATTTAATTTTTCACTCTGTTACGCAAGATTTATTTCACCTGCGGAGTTGACTTCTTTAAAGGACTTGGAGATGATGTTGTGGAATCGAATCACTGTGGGTGAATATTGGCCTCAGACCCTCACAGAGCAAATCTCCCAGTCAAAAAATATGAGAGAATTTAAGGGGGAGCAGGGCAGGGGTTGAAGGCAACATCTTTTTTGTCGGATGAGAAAGACTTAATGGCACCATAAACTTTTATTTATGGAAGAAGATTTGCAGAACATGGCCCAGTTCTACTAAGAAATCACCTGTAGGAAGGAAGGGGCAGCTCCCTCTTGCCTGTCTGGACATTTCCACCAGTGTGGAATTTCAGAGGAAAACACCCCTTGTTGCTCATTTGCTTGCTGGGGGGTTGCTCTCTTTGCTCTAATTCAATCACACAGTTGAGCTGTAGCCCAAGCAGATACAGATGGGACCACAACTGGCAGGTTTTAATTCTTCTTACTGATTCTGAAGTGCTGAAAGGAAAAAGATCCTTCATACCAGCTCAAAATTTGTGCTTGTAAGGAGGAGGAGGATGTTGGAACCCTGGGCACTGAGAATTTCAGGCTTTCTGTGCCGACAGGCACTGACCCCCAAGCAAACACTGCATTTGACCTGAGGCCTTGGAAAAGGCTTCCAAAATTGAGTGATAGCACTGGGATTGTGGGTGTGTAGTTTGAATAGAAGTGTGTGATATCACATGGTGGAAAACTCAGAGTTTTAGGTTTTAGTATATAGTAATACAATATATATATATATCAAGATGAAGATTTTGGGCATAGGCTAAGTCCTTCTTTTTCACCTTCTTCTTCCTGGGTCTGGGCGGAATTTTGTAATTGGACAGAAGAGTGTCAGGGGAAGATGGGAAAGAACTCCACTCCTCCAGGAAAGCCAGGATCTCTTCAGATTCTTGCCCCCAAGTATATCTAAAATACCACAGCACTCCAACCAGTCTTCTTCCTTCCTTTTACTTAAGAGAATCCACTGTTTTAAAGTGCAGCAACACAGAATCACAGAATGGGTTGGGTTTAAGGGACCTTAAAGATCATCCAGTCCCAACCCCTGCCAGAGGCAGGGACACCTTCCACTCCCCCAGGCTGCTCAGAGCTCCATCCCAACTGGTCTTAAACACGTTTTTAACACCAGAGGCAACTTCCCAGCTGACATCCTTTCTTAAGATGCACCCACAAAGTCATACAAGCTACAGCCTGGGTGAAGACTGTATATTGATGCATAAATAAAGATGCAGAGCAGTGACTTTCTATCACACAGCAACAACTTCAGGTTGCTGAGAGTCACTCTCAGGAGGAATTAATTGGTAGCATTTTACAGGCTGAAAAAAAAAACCACCAAACCACACATCCCTCATCTACCTTGTCATTTGATGATGCTGCCTCTACAAATCAGGCAATCTGCATTAAAAACATTAAACTATTTAGATGTATGAAATGAGGCCTATTTTTCCACTGATAAATACATTTAGCTCATCAGCGTTAATGGGAGCTCGAGGCAACATAATTACAGAACACATATAATTTGAATTAGCTACTGTGAATCAAAAGTACAGTTAAGTTTTACCCTGTCAACCTCTCCTCTCTGCAGCCATCCATATACACCTTTTTGCCGTGTTGTAAGATTGCAAAGCTGCAAAAAAAATTTTACTGGTGTGAAGTTAAACATATTTCCCTTTGTTTTTAAAGTATAAAAAACATCAGATAATTAGACAGCACTTTTTAAAAAAGGATATAAATACTTCTGACCCTCTTTAACTCTCTCAGCACCAAGTTGTGTCCTCAAGTCTTATCCACGTTCATGGTGGAGCCTTTGGAATTCTAAAAACTACTTTCCTCCATTTCCACTGGTACACAAACAAAATCTTCATCTTGCCTGTTTTTTATCTCACTCAGTATCCTCAAATTCCACATGAGTGTCCTCTAACTTCATCTTCAATGCCTTTTTTCTCCAGGGAAGAGGAAGGAGATCAAAAGAAAGGAAGTGCAAGGAAAGCAGGGAAGAAAAATTCTTTTGATAAAAAATAGAACTCACGATAACTCTGTATTTAAAAGAATAACATCAAGTTTTGTTGGAAACTTACAT
Organism: Sinosuthora webbiana; assembly: GCA_013397395.1. Lineage (NCBI taxonomy): Eukaryota > Metazoa > Chordata > Aves > Passeriformes > Sylviidae > Sinosuthora > Sinosuthora webbiana. Next base: position 194,997 of record VXBN01013507.1, read on the forward strand.
GTCCCCATATTAAAACTTTAAGTATAATAACTGTCAGGCCAATTATAATTGTTTACAACATCTGACAAGGAAGAAAAAATCATAAGTAATAAATAAGATTGCCCCAGCCTTGGATCCAGAGCAGAGAATCTCAAGACTTTCACATAAGTAAATAAAAAATGAGGATTAGCCTCTTTTTTCTGTGGAAAAAAAAAAAAAAAAATTCCATCAAGAAAGAGATTAGGAAATCTCTTATAAAACATCAGCTTCTCCTCCACTTTGTCACAGCATTTGTCTGCTTAAGTAGGGCATCCAGCTATTTTATACTCTGAAAAACAGCTTTTCCCCCCACCTTTATCTCCCCCTGTTAAAAAATGTTTTGTTTAACTTGACAAACTGGACATGATCAGGTGTGTTTGACCAAGGCACACGTCCTGCACCCACCTTTTGATTCAAATAAACCAGAGCTGGGCTTTTTCAGTGCCTACTGTGCTCACAAGATGTTGCTACTGAATTAATGCCACTGAACACCCAAACCCATTAACTGCACAGATGATTAGTGAGAAAAGAGGGTGAATTACTGTACCAGGCTGTGTTTCTGTGCAAAGGGACGCCCAGCTTCTGTAAAGAGTTTATAAACCTCAATATATGCCACTGGCTGCAGCCTTGACAGACCACCAAGAGCAAGTCAACCATGAATTCTCTCATTGTCAAATTTAATAGAATCTCAGCAAAGGGAAAATCCTCATTCTGTGCTGCAAACATTCAAAGTCACAGCCTGCTGCTCGTTTCTTAATTATGTACAAACCTATTTAGCACTTGCACTCAGAATGCCATTTTTGTGTCTGACTAAAACTTTGAGGAAGTATTTTTAAAATGGAGGGAGAGAGTTCTCAGTCAGGAATGAATAGCAGTTGGAGGCTTTATTTGACACAAGACAAAGTTTCTAACTAAATACAAAGGGGCATAAATTGTCCAAATTATTTTCTCTCAATTTTTTTTTTCCCTTGAAGGCTAATCCTGTGAATATTTTTAATTGTAAAGAATCAGACCGAGTATTTCTTCCCTCCTCACTTCTAGTCACGCATTCCCATTCTGTGCTCAGTAGAGGCAGATTCTGAAACAAAGACATCAATCATAATGTAATCAAGAATTCATTAGAACTTAATTTTTTACTAGCTGGTAAAAAAAAAAAAAAAAGAAAAAAGAAAAAAATACACACACAAAGAGATAAAAAAATTAAGGAATCTACAGAATAACCACAAGAAGTCTTACTCCATTTTTGCAATGGAAAAGGCTAACTGACCATGTTGAGGAAGTTTTAAGGGTTAAAGAAAGGAATGTGAGTCAAGGTTTGCCGTTCAATCTTTGACCACTACCTGCAGCTCTCTCTGTCGCCAGCCTGAATATCAAATACAAATAATAGCTTAACAATCCTTGTTAAAATTCAGCCTGAACACTGTATTTTCTAGTAAACATTTCTACTAAATCTCCTAACAACAACACAGGTTACCCAGCACTAGAAACATGCTGTGTCTCATTATGCATTTTAACTTTCTCCTTTTCTCTTTCGATGCACAGAGGAAAAAAAAAAATACCTTGTGCAAGCTTATCCTTATTTAGGTTTACTACACGAAACCACTGCATTTTTACAGAGCCATGATGCCATAAAATATTTATAAGGACAAACGAAACCAGCAGAGATCTTTGCAAAACCATTTAATACCACCAGCTTTCCCCAATTCCTGCAGAAGGTGACTGAAGGGATCTTGTCAGTTCAGTAGGAGGGAGACCAGCCTAACAAGGCTGAACATGCTCAGGTTGGAGCCAGCAGCACAAGAACACAATCTCGTTGTGCTTTCTTCTCAAGAGATGCCTGAAAGGTTTGTCTAAACAGCAGGGGCACAACGAAGAGGGAATGAGCCACCAAGAGTTTCTCCATAAAATCAGAATTCCCTTTGATTCAGCTGGCAGCACCCGGGAATAATAAGGGTTTAGGTTTTGTGCGGGATGAGTTCAGAGAGCTCAGGCTGAGCAAAGTGTGTCAGAATGGAGCAAGGCTGGGTGGAAATTGCTGAAAGGTGACAAACACCATTCCTGTTAGGAGGGAGGGTGCAAGAGAATCCATCCTGGAGACCTCAGGTATTTCAGACTGAGGCCACAAGAGAGCTGGAGAAGAACTTTTCACAAGGGCGTGGAGTGACAGGATGAGGGGGAATGGCCTTGAGCTGAAAGAAGACAAGGTTAGTTGGGATAATAGGAAAAAATTGTCCCCTGGGAGTGTGGCAAGGCCCTGGCACAGGGTTTCCAGAGAAGCTGTGGCTGCCCCTGGATCCCTGGCAGTGTTCAAGGCCAGGTTGGACATTGGGGTTTGGAGCAGCCTGGGACAGTGGAAGGTGTCCCTGCCCATGGCAGGGGTGGAATGGATGATTTTTGTGGTCCTTTCCAACCCAAACCATTCTGGGATTCTGGGCAGAGGCTTCTGCTCCCTGCCCTGGCAGTAGAGAAGGGAAGACATGAGTAATTTTTCCACATCTTTACAGAAGGTTCACCAGGCAAGGAGGCAAATGATAGGATTTCATAACCCAAATCTACACCAGAGCAGCAACACCAAAGGTATTGTTACATTTTTGTTGAATTTGGGCTGTATAGGGTGGGGGAAAATACACAATTATCATTCTGTAACCACAAAGTTGGAAAAACGTAAGGGGGGAATAGTAAATACAGGAAAAAAAAAAACCCAAATCAATTGTTTTTTCAACCTCCAGGCAAAATCCACAAGCCACAACCACACGTTTCAACTTGGAGGCAGAAACTGGAGCCAGCCTGGAGGTGCAGAGTATGTACAGAGGTAGACGAGATTATTGTGGGTTTTTGTTTTGTTTTTTGTTTTCCTTTAAAAAAGCAGGGTGCAACTACCAGGCAATTATTCTGGATATTTGGGTTGGGGGGACACACAAATTTCAGACTTTCCTGATCAGCATCTCAGAAAACAAATGTAGTTGCCAATTGTCTATGGGTCACCACCAGTATCATCTTTAATGTCCACAAAGACACTGAAATTCCATTTCCCCAACCCTGAAATATGAAATATTGGATTCTACTTGCCTCCTGGGAAAGCACAGTATTTTTATTTTTCCCCTCTCTCTCAAATCCATTGCCTGCTGTGACTCCTTAAAAATCTATACAGATTTTCTCTCTCTCCCTTAATTTTTACAGGATGCAGCCTATGCAAGCTCTATGACTATTTACAAAATAGGTTTTATTAAAGAAATGAATGCACAATCCTCCCCTTTGTTCCTCTTGTACCTGGTGCAGAACCTAAATATCAAACTGATTTCAAGGGAACAGGAAATATTTACTTGGTGGAGAGAGGCAAGATGAAAAAGCAGCTCTGGCACTGAATCTATTGTATCCCATCAGCTTTTCAATCAGCCTCACCGGCAATTTATTTTTCAGTTTATGTGCATGTCTGGGTGGGAAAAACGAGGCAAAAAAAGCGAGTTCTGAGCATCAGCAGTAATTTGCAGGTGGCTTCAAAGGAGGCAGGGTCAAACACCCCCATGTTCAAGACAGCACCGCCCACATTCTACCATTTTTAGCTCTTAAAACACGAGGTTTTTATCCAGTTTCGTGGGAGGACACCTTGGAAAAAAAAAAAAAAAAAAAAGGTGACTTTCCCTTGATGACTACCTGTCAGCTAATTGTTAGTGTGCTTCCAAGTGCCCCTAAGTTTGCCCACCCTCTCTTTTGCGAGTAAATTGCAATTCCTTGGAAACAGAGTATGACATCACAGGAAGGTTTGTGCAGTGGCTCTCCCTGGATGTCCGCTCGTGTTAGTTTCATCATCCATAACAAGTGTTTAAAAAGCAGAAAAACAACCATGATGCATAATGCATTGTGTCATGATGCATAATAATAATAATTAAAACCCCCCTCCCCCAGCTCCTGAGGTTTTTTAAAAAAAAAAATCTTTCCAAGTAAGCATTTCAGCGGAAAGGCTTTGACGAAAAAAAAGAAAAAATGCCATTTAGGGACTTTCAAATTTACAGCCCTGCAATTTGTCATCATTTATATTAGCGAGAAGGCTCAAAACAAAAACAACAACAATGAAAGGAAGATAATATAATGCAATTTTGTACTTGATGAATCTCCTGTTGACTAAAAACCCCTATGCCTGGCAGTCAGAAAAGTTATTAACCTGCCAAATTACAGATGGAATTGGCGCTTTTTTTTTTTTTTTTTTCCCCCAGAATTCTTTAAGCAGAAGAATATAGAGTATCCTATATTCAAGTATTAGCAAAGGTTACTTGCCTCTGGAATATTGATTAGCACAACCCTTGTGGGAATTATTTCACTTTTCCAAAGCAAATTAAAGATCTGAAAAGCAATTCTCAACTTAACTTCAAATGCAGTTATTTAAAAATGGATGATTAACGCAATTACTGCCTGGCACAGAGAGCACAGCTTTCCAGAGGCAGCCAGCAGAATTCACAGCCAACGCTGAAATCAGATTACCTTGAAAGAGCTCCCTTGATCCAGGGGAGAAAAAATAAAATTGATACCTGGGAGCTTATTTCTCACCTGAATAACACATTTTTCCTCCTCAGCCACGGACTGCATTGCAGTTGGCTGCGTGTGCACTCACTCCAGCTCAGGTTTTCTGTGGTTTCCACACTAGAATACACAGGAGGGACTGATTTATTTGCATCCCACAAGTCGTTCTCCAATTCCCCCCAAGGTTTCTGAAGTGCCTGCTGAACAGTGCAAACACTGCCTAAAATGAGCCTTTCTGCAGGCTATTTTCCTTAGCAGTGATTCACTCAACAGCAAATTAATCTGGTTTTTCCTTTTGGACTCCCATGTAGGAACCAGCAGCATGGAGTGCACCTGTCATGTTCCTGAGCATGGGATATTCTCATTTTTTTTTGAGGAACCCATGAAAACCAAGCAGATTTTTCTGCCACTGCACCTGCAAACAGGTAACAAAGCAGGGATTTGAGCTCAGGTCTTGTATGCTAATGCTAAACCACCTAACTCTGTTCTTCTGCACTGTTCTGGAGCCATTAAGATCCAGCACAGTTTCAAAATCCTGGCAAGAAATATTTCCACCGAAACTTTATGTCAATTGCTGCTGAGTTTTAAAACACCAATACATCCTCCTGCTAAAATAAGGATTTGATAACGCCAGTAATACACATTTCAGAGGTAATTATTTTAGTATTTTTTTATTACTCCTATTTCGGGTTCTAAAAATGTGGTAGTTTTAAATCTTTACAGAGAGCATAAGTGATAATGAGCTGTAAATCCACAGAACTAAAATGTTGCTGGGAGCACTACTTATGACTTGTCAATCAGCGTGTCTAAAAGTATTTCAGGAGTCTAGAAAGTGATGGGATTTTTCTTCCACCACATACATTAAACCACAGACTATGAACACAAAACTGAAGATGTCTAGATGCTTTTTAAAAAAAAAAATAGTTCTAGGAAAGGGTCATATAAAAACATTTTAATTTATTGTCCAGTGTGATGGCTCAGTGATGACTTTTTCTTGCTTTTCTGAATAAAGAGAAGAGCAGGCCAGCAAATGTGAGCTGTTATTTAATCCTATATTATGCAATGTTTCATGTTCCAAGCAATCTATTAATGAATTGGGAAGCTGTGTTAAAGCAAATGCAATTGTCAGCCAAAAAGCAAATGAGCTACAGTCAAGAACAGGCAAATCTTTGTTAGGTGTACCAGAATATTTAGGAATTTCTGTAAGTGCATAAAACAAAAGTGTCTTCATTAGTGTTTATTACTTAGGAAGGTCTCAGGGGGCTGGAATCCTGCCTCAGTTTTATTCCCTGGGTTCTGGAGCACCAAAACTCCTTCTGTGATGTGGAACAAACTGTGAATTTACCATTTCAGACAGAAGGAATTTTGAGCTACGACAGGTAAGCAGTGAAAAACCAAATATAAGGAGGATTTGAATAACATTTACAACTGCAGTTACTGCTTAGTGGGGGGAAAAACTTATAGAGAGAGAGGCCTTTTTCCAGAAGCACAATTGTGTGTCCATCTGGTGTTAATATTTGCCACAGCCACCATCCAGAAAAGAGTCTCAATTTCTGTACTTAGAGTTCATTAGTTGTGGTTCTAACACTCTTATCCTGGAATAATCCCAAAAGATCATTTATACACAAAAAAAACCTGTAGACTAGATCACCACCAACTGCTCAGACCCGACACAAACAGAACAGCTCTGTTATTCCTGAAAGGCAAGGCCAGAGAAAACACCAACAACAGAATCTTTTAGGGGCCAAATCCTCATGTGTTTTAGGTCAAATTGTGCAGGGTTTGAGGGCTAATGTAGCCACTTTTAATCAGGTATAATGAACTGGACAGGGTCTCATAAAAGAGAGGATGAAAATGGTCTGGGCACTCTGACAAGGAAAAATAATTCAAGATACACCTTTGCCATTTTTTTGCTTTTTTCTCCCTGTTAAAGTTTCTTGTCCCTTGAGAACCTCAGTCCTGAAAGGACAGGTTTTCTCCAACATTTGCACATTTATGCCAGAGCACAACTAATTAAACACCATTTTGCCAGGACCTTCACATTTTTTGGAGCCTGTCACGATCAAAAGCTGTGCATGTTAATGGTTTTATAGAAGTGCACGTGCTCATTTTGAAATTGCATGCCAGGCTTTGGTTTTTTTGAGGTTTTATTAAATTATTTGTCTATGATATTTTCTCAAAGAAGTTTATTTGCTAGAAACACCAGTAAAACATGACTGGTCCCAAATGTAAGATTGCTGGCTGATAAAATTAAATCACTTCAATTCTCTTTTCTGTGGAAATCTCATTGATCTGATCTGTGATCTCTTCCTTTGCCAGAAAGCATTTTTGTGACTATTCTTTCTAAACATTCTCCCACATACACACCCCAAGCTGATGAAAGCACAGGCAGAACTTGAAAGGAATATTGACTTTGTAGAAGCACATTTATTATCATTGAGTCATTTTTTTTTTTTCCAAGAGGGAATAAGATCCACTCCAGGTGCATATGAATCCAAACTTTTTTCTGGCAGAGCTAAAGAAAAATTTCTCATGCAATTTAAGTCATCTCTGATGATGAATATTTACATTTCTGGTGTGACTGAGGAAGGACAGAAAAGGGAACAGTAGGAGAAAAATAAGTTAAAACACAGGTAAATTACTCTCCTCACTTTCAAACCAATTTTTTGGGACTGGCAAGTGCTGTGGGATGGCACCAGAGACAGCCCCGGGCTGGAGAAGGGAGGACAGCAGGAAGGAGCAGCTTTTCCTCCTGAGGTGAGAACTAGTGCTGCACTAGCTGTTAATGCAAGAGGAAAAGGCAAAAGACACAAAAATTTAAATTTTCCTCCCCTCTGGCCAAAAAATCTTGCACACATGGGTGGCCCAGAGTTAAGTGCACACAGTAGCTAAATAGTTTGGATTCACTAATTCCACTTTGAAAATAAAACATATGGGTTATCCAGTGGTTGTTGTTGGGTATTTTTTTTCCCCCTCTCCCCAGACAATCTTATTTCTGCTCTGTTTAGTTGTTGTTGCTAGGCATTATTAATTGTCATTCATGGCAAACGTAGTCAGCTGCTCACAGACCCAATTCCAAGAGGAAGCTGCAGGCTTTTTTTTAATTTTTTTTTTAACAGAAAAAATATCCAGGTTAGTGCCAGAGGATCATTTCCTCATTCTAATAACCTCCTGTACCTCCTTTCCTCTTGAGATATGCAGAAAATAGACACTGCAAGCAGCAGAGGACTGAGACACCTGCAAGACACAGGGGTTTTCCAGAGCCTGGACAGGACTAAGTGCATGTACTTGTTCCAAACTATTTACAGGATTTGGGGGCAGTCTGGAGCTGCACCTGACACAAGCCATATTTTCCAGCCAAAGAAAAAAAAAAAAAAAAAGAGACAAGGAGACAGTTGTTTCCCTTTCTTACTATCCAACACCTGAGTGCTGATTTCTGGGGGAAAAAGAAAAGAAAAATTAGCAGTCAATGGTACAAACTAGATAGAGGCAGATTGGAGAGTGGGATAACCTTGGGGTGAGGTTAAAGAACCAAAGACTTAAAAAGGGAAGGGGCTGCCCCAGCTTGTGAACCTGTTCTCTCTCTTTTCCCCCCATCAGAAGAAATTGTATGCAGCCCTAACCATGAAGAACAACCTGAGCTGATCCTCCCTTTGAAACAGAACACTCAAATTGTAATCCAACCAACCAGCCAACCCCAAACACACTGGGAAAGTGAGGAGGTGAGGGAGAGGAGCAGAGAAAGGTTTACACCCATTAAAACCAGCCAGGGAAGAGTGACTGCTCCCAGGAAGGGCAATAGGTGTGCCAGGAGCAACACCAGCACTCTGACAAACCTGCTGGTGCTCAGGGGAAAAAGAACAAGAAAATGTTCAATGCCAAGCTTAAAAAGGAATAAGTCCATCGAATTTCTGGGCAAGAAGCCTCAGGAGACTTTAACTGAGGTCAGAGCTGCATGTCAACCATGTGTCCCTCCTCTCTCCCCCAAAGAAAGACCCTCTTCAAAATTCATCCCTGTCTCTCTGTAGCTGCCTGAAGGTGGGAAGCCAGAATAGTTACAGATTTGTTGAGCCCTGATTCAGCAGCATTTAGGAAGAGTTTTATGCTTAAACCAGCACCAGCTCATGCTGTGCACCTGGATGGTGATATCCCATCAACAGCTACCAGTTTTCACATGGAGAACCCACAGGGAAACACGACTGAGGCACATGGCACCAATGGCAGTGAAGGGTGTGGTGGGGTTTTTGTGCACACAGGAGATGTGGATGGGTTGCCCCTCCCTCCTGAGCTTAGATTTGCCTCTCCAATGCAAATCAGCACTGACCTCTGCTGCTGGACTCTTGGAACGTGTTCTTCCCAGGGAAAGGGCAAGGATGAGGCAGTGACACAGAGATGGCATTTCCCAAAGGGTGTTCATGCTGCTCACCCTGAACTCCTCCACTTCCAGAGGCTCAAAGCTCTAAGGATATTTATATCCACCCAAAAGAGCACTTGTCATGTGGGCAGGGGATGTGTTCCCCCTGCACAGGCAGGGAGGTGAGTTGGAGACTTCAATGGAATAGCTTGGAGTGCCTCATTCACCTCATTTTCCCCACTTGGATATCTTTCCCTTACTCCAGGATCACCTTTGCAAAGCTGACTTCTGTCTGGAAGACCACACAGAGAATGCTAAACAAACAAAACAAAACAAAAAGAAAAGAAAGGCAGGCATACAATTACCTCCCATGGAATTCTTAATGCACTTCCCACACATGCTTTAGTGTCTTTTGCAGCAACGTCCTCAGGTCACAAGCTTAAGTAGCTTACCCAAGGCCAGGCAGAGTCTGAGGACCTGTCCACATGGGGATACTCAGGAAATGAATCTGAAATTAAACTTTTAAAAAGAATGAGCTAAGCAGCATCCTAAGCTAGCACTTTCATTTAGAATTAGAGCCTTAATTCAGCTTAGCCTAATTCTTTCAGTTCTAAAACGAGGATGGTGACACAAGCCTACTTCCAGATCTATTTATCTGGCTGGGTTGAAGGTATTACTGCCTGCAGCTACTCATCACTGCCTTCCAGATGGAGGATTGCACCCCACAAACCCTGACAGCAGAGGGGTTCAGGGGAGAGGTCCAGCTTCAATATAAAGCAGGGGATTTGCATCCATCCCATGTGGGATCGGGGCAATTCCCCCCTCCCAAACACGTAGCAGGAGACAGCCACAGGTTTTTAATTTCTTAAATCTGCACCACAGATGTTGGCAGAGCAAACATCTGCCCACAATCTGTTTGGAGGGAGCAGAACTGAGGCAAGAGTGCAAACTGGTGAGCCAAGGGTGAGGGGAGACTCCCAGGGTGGGGTCTCTGGCAAAGGAGGAGGCTGAATTCATTGGCAGGGCACAGATTTTCCTAAATCATGAGAGCTCAGTTTTCCATCACTGCCACACAACTGCACTTTGATAGAATGAAGGTGGCTTTTGGCCTCTATGACTTTAATTACATTATTTTTGATTTAATTACTCATTTACCCCACTTTGGTTTACAGCTGGCAATAGATTGTAGCACGCCAGTCACATCACAGGTAAAATATTTTTTTTTTCCTAGACAGTCTGAAAGGAGTAAAATAAGATGTTAAAGGAGCTCTATGAATCTCTGACAGCTTTTCAGGTAAAAAACGGGAAGGAGAGGGAAGGGAAAACATCCTTTACATCCCTATTCCCTCGCTCTACCTTCCCACACCTGGGGTACAAAAAAGCAAAATCCCCCTAGACAGGTCTTGGCAACCCTGTGCTCAATCTGTTTCACACTTCCCCTGAGATAAATTCAGGAGAGGGAGAGAGGGGAAGAGGGAGGGAGGCTGTTCCACGATAGTGTTTTCTGCACTGTAGGATGGAAACAAACCAAGGGATTTAAATTTAACATCCTCCTGCTAAACTCCAGCCACTCATTACTATCAGACTCTGACAGAGGAAGACACTGGTGCCTACCTCCATAAAAACAGGGAAGCCACTTAACATATTCAGCTCTGCAACACCTGTAAATATTCAATTTTGAAAGCCAAAGCACCTCTTGTTTAAAAAAATAAATGTTATTATTGTTTGTTTTTTTTTTGTTTTCCTCCAGTATGTTGAACCGAGTCATATGAAATTAGATGACCTAAAAATGCAGGACCCCAAAGACAAAGAAAGCAATGGTGCAGCTGAGCATTAATCTCTCAGCAGCACCAAGGTGGTAATTTCAGTGTGCTCTTCATTCTACACCCTTGCTGGGGATTACCTCCTGGAGATGGCATGCAAAAATAAACCTGAGGGGAAAAAAAAAGGAGGGCAAAGCAGGTAGTAGGAGTAGAAACAACCTTCTCTCACTCTCCACCCCACTCTCACACAGACAGAAAATTTGTTCTGCAAAGAAGAGAGTCTCTGGACGAAAATAACATTCTGGCTTTGAAAAGGAGGGAATTATTTGGGGAAAATACCACTCAGAATGCAAAGAGATTGAGGATTTAGCTGCACCATAGCTTTTTGCTTTGGTAAGTTATGAGTTATGAATGGGCCATGGGGGTGAGTGTACATTAACAGAAAAATAAAAAGCTTGGAACCTTTTTCCCCCTCTGCTATTTTTTGTAATCCCTAGCAACATTCAGATCCTCTAGGAGGAACCTACCTACTTCTGGTTGCGTGCAGCAGAGGAGGAAAACAAAAAAAACCCTTTTCCCCTGCACGCCAACATTAAAAGGAACTGTAGTGGGTTTAATACAGAAAATCCATTAGGCACGGGGAAAGGCAGGAGCCTCCTATCAAGCTGCAAACAGGAATGCTTAAGCACAAGGCATTCAGGCAGTGGAAATGCATTCAGAGCGTTTAGCACGTAGGATTAATCGAATTATAATTTAATCATCTGATCAAACACTAATTAGCATAATCACTTGAGGGGAAAAGCTGCCAGAGGAGCAGACGAAGGAACACCTTGGGCACCAGCACATTTTAATGACGAGAGATCGTGCACAGATAATTTTTTATTTTTTTTTTCTCCTCCCTCAATAAAACACAACAGAGGTTGAGGATCGTGGTGCTGAAGAAGCAGTTTGAAGCAGTCCCGGGTCACACACAGTTGAAGGATGTTGAAGCAGGGTCTGCAGGCTTTAGTTTATTCAGGTTTAAGGGCTGTAAAAGCACAGGGGCACTCCACCACCCTGGTTTGCCTCGTGGAGACTCGGGCAGGAGCACACCCTTTAGCCCACTGTGTTTCCATTATAATCATCCCTTTCTGTTTCCCCCGGAGTGTCCCACATGAATGTTTAACTGTGGATCGCTTAGATGACCTTCAGGGACACAGCGAAGTGTTAGCATCCTTTTACAAACTGCGTTTGAAATAATTAGTCTGAATCAGCTGGGTTTCTTTGGCTCGGGGCGGGCGAGAACGGAAAAGCGAGGGACAATCAGGGAGCTTTGCTGTGTGATACCGACTTTCCTGGCAAAAATCACACCACTCCTGGAAGGCAGAGAGCTGGAGAGACCAGGGAAATCACCCCTGGTGTTTACCCACACAATCAAATGACACTTGCTAGGATGAGATATGTGGACAAGGAGGAAACCTGGAAGAATTTATGGAAAGGAAGAAAGGCAGAAGCGGGACTTGGGACAGGGAAAAGAATCTTCAGAGGTGTCTCTTGTTTGATTTTTTTTTACACAAAATAACAGCTGAGTTACTCTGAACAAGTGTTTAGGCTTTCAAATGGATAATTCTTCTGGACATTAAAAAAAAATCCAAATGTCATGAACCGCAACATTTATAGAGAAGATCAAAAAATCACTGAGATTAGGAGACCTCAGAGATCATGGAATCCAATCACTAGTCCACAATTAACCCGTGTGCCTACGTGCCACAAGACTGGGCTTGGGAAAAGTTTCCTACAATGTTATGTAAGGGAGCAAAATGATGAGCTGCTTACCTACATTTTAAAGGCACCAGATCACACAGGCTCAGGCCTGTGAGCTAATTTAAATTGATTGTATCCCTCTTACAGAGCTATTACTAATAATCCTTTCAGCTCCTCAGAATGAGCGTACCTTAATAAAATGAGGCAACCAGATTCAGCACGGGGCAAATTCACCTCAGGGTTTGCCCATATTGTGCACCCTCCTATGTGCAATCAATATTCAGAGTCTGGAAACTCTCAAGAAAGCAGGAAGCAGCAGGGGATGGGGCCAGAAAACCTCCCAGCAACAGAGCTGTATGTCCCTTTAAAGCACTGTCACACTTTCAATAAGTGATAAATGAAATAATAACAAATGTGGAATGGTTTGGGTTGGAAGGGACCTTAAACATCACCCAACTCCAATCCCCCTGCCACGGGCACCTTCCACTAGACCAGGTTGTTCAGGTTGCCCCATTATAAGGCAATGAATCAGTTTCTCACTGACATGAAGGTAAAACCAGCATACTGCACACACTCCTGACTCAAAGAGAGAGATCCTGTACTGCCAGAAAAACCCTTTTTCTGACCCAGAGATGGGGCTCCTGTGAGGTGTTTTAAAGACTTTTATTCCATTTTCAATCTCATGAGAAGGGTGAGGTGGTACAGGTGTTACAATTCACACCATCACAGTCAGAGGCCAAACTATTTCCTAATTACAATACATTATTAGGGGTTTATGGCTATCAGTTTTTGCCACACAATGCTGCTAATGCTTCTAAGCCAGTCATCTATAAAAATATCCCACATGGGTTTGGTACAACACATTTTTCATAGTTCTATTTCTCCAAAATATCTAGTCTATTTGCAAGGTCATAATTTGAAACTTGTTTTTAGTTCAGTTTCTCTCTCAGCAATGTCTGTCCTATTCCTTGGCCTTTCTAAGCCAGCACACTTTATCTCAAGGTTTGCACACAGATGCACAAGACTCTGTGAGCTTTCAGTCAGGCTTTGAGAATTCTCTGCAAATCCATTTCCCACATCACACCACCACACATGGAGGCCACTTAATTAAAAAGTGAAAGCAGTTCCATTAGGATTTAAAAGGTATGGGGTCTAAAATATGTTACTTTTTAAAAACATTTAGCTTTAAATTCCTGTTAGTTTCTTCCCAAGCAACAGCTCAGAGGCAAACTCAGGAGATTCTGCATCTCTTCCCAAAAGCTGCAACATGGGAAAGTTTGAGGGGAAGGGCACAGAGCTGGCAACATTACCATGATCAGACAGGAACCATGTCCCCAAAATCACCCCTACATCTCTCTTCTCTTCCTGCCCTCTGTGTTGTGGGTTTTGTAAAGAACATGTTATTCTATTCCATCTGGGTGGAGCAGAATTGTTTATCTTTGCCCGAATGGGTCAGTGTCGCTTATCAGATGGTGGAGGGCTACTTATCTCTCTTCATTGTTTCACTGCTCCATGGGGACATCTTCTGCTAATGGACCATTAAGATGCTCTACACACAGAGGAGGAGCCAAACCATCCTAACCTAGATAAAAAGGAGCCACAGTGCCACTGGGGTATCCAGTTTTCCACCGGATCCCTGGAGGAAGACCGGACCCATCTCACCATTGCTGGACCCCTTTTCCTTCAACGGGACCATCTCTACTNACAACATCTGTATTTTTTTATATATATCCCTAGTAAAGAACTGCTATACCTATTCCCAAAATCTTTGCCTGACAGCCTTTTAATTGCAAATTTATAATATTTTGGAAAAGGGGGGAGGGGGGGGTTACATTTCAAGGGAGACTCCAACCCTCCCTGGCAGACACCTATCTAAACCAAGACACTCTGGAAGGTCCTGAGCCAAGGGAGAGCATCCCTTGCTGCAACCAGAGCTCAGCTCCCCACATCCTCCACTTCCCAACCCATGGCACCATGCCATGCCATGATCCCTCCGTTTCCCACTTGGAAGCTGTTCCATACATGCCACTTATTTTGTGTAAAACCTCCTGAGCACCGGGCCAGCTGCACGGGCCTCAGGAAAGGGCAGAGCTGAGATGCTCAGCTGACCTGAACCCCCACCCCAATTATTCCAATGAGTGTCCACACAGGAGAAACTGTGTGGGGAAGGAGGGCGACTGCATCACATGGTGAGCAAACAAGGCTGTTCTCCTTGAACACAGACAAGACAGAAATTCACTCTACTGACACCAAAAGTTCTCAAAAAGTCTTGAAATTTAGTAGCAGTCAGACTACTATTATTTAGATTTTTTTCTTTTTTTAAAATCTCATTAAGTCCTTTTGAAATTACTCAGGCCCAGCAGTTTTCTCTTCTATGGAAACGCATTTTGAGATGTGGTAGAAATGCTGTAATTGCTTTTATCCACTGGGGACTAACTTTTGGACTTAATAAATATGTACTGAACTGCTGCAGCTGGAGTGTTTTCAGACAGGCATTTCTTTTGCCCTGCACTGCCTTTCACATGTGCCAGCTGGATATTCCAAGAGGCCTCCAGCACCATCAGCAGTGGGACAAGCACAGTTTGAGCACATGCAGTCACATCTCTCTGAAGCCATGATGCCCCTCAAGCATGAGCACAATGGATAAGGGGCAAAAACTGGTGAGGAACAGAAGATTTTTGGACAAGAATTTTACTCTAGACTAGGATAGAAAAGTTAAATCTAATCCTTTCTTTGCTCTCCTGAAAAAAAACAAACAAAAAAAACCAAAAAAAAAACAAAAAAACCCAACAAACAAACAAACCAAACCCAAAACAAAATAAAAATAAAAAAAATCCATACTTCAGGCTGTGCTCCCACCATGACTGCTTGGTGTTCCTCAGGACTTGCTAAGCAAGCAGCTCTCCAATTTGTTACAGAGACCAAGATCTGCTCTCCAGTGGGGAACCAGCAGAGCTCCCAAGACTCCCACCCCCGGAAAGAGGCCCCAGGAGTGAGGCTGAGGGATCAGGCACCTGCTGTGAGCAGACCCCATTGCACCCAACCTGAGCAGCAAGTTACCCCTGGCAGGGCTCCTCTGAGAGCCTGACAGCTCAGCCTCTTTTCCCCAGGATGAATTATCTCCCTCCTGCCCAACAAAGGAGCTCAGCCCCTTCGTCCTTTGCCCAGATGAGGAACTTGCTCTTCCTACCCTACAGCCACGCTGACATTCCTAAGGTTGCTGTCCATTCTTGATCTCCTCCACTCCTCCATTTGCCTCAGGGGAAGAGGAAAAATAAATATAAATAACTAGGAAAAATGTGGAGAGGAGACAGGCAGTAGGCCTCACACTAAGCCTACAGCAGAGATTAAATAACAGGAGTAGATAAGAGTGAAAGAAAAATCTGACTGCAGGCAGTGGAGGACAAGGGCAGCTGGGACTTTGAGCTCCCTGTCCCTGGGCACACTGCAGGATCCATGGGGAGCACCAGCTTCCTCTGGCACAGACCAGCAGCCAAAAACAGAGCACTGGGTGGTCCCAAAGCCACGTTCTGCTGTGCTCTCCACCCACAGCTCACAAGGGAACGGGTTCAGCTTTGCCATCCCCACTGTAAACTGAAGCCAAGACCTCAGGGCCCTTCACCATCACCTGTCCAGCTCAAATTTGGCCTTCAGAGGCTGCCCTCCTGCTGTCCCACAGGGGTTCATGCCCCGTGAATGCCCTCCCTCTTCTCACCACACCTTACACCACTGCCTGGATTCCTCTGCAGTTCCAACTCACCCTTTTCACTTCCTTTTCCCTCCCCAGTAAAAGTTATGTTTGTGCCCCCATCCCTCCCTCTCCCCTAAGCATTCATTCTGCATTTCATAGACAAATATATTTACAAAAAGTTGAGAACAAAAAGCCTCAGTCACAGCTGACAAAACAAAAACCATGGTAATCATCACCTATGATTCAAGGTCCATAGAGAGATGAACCTCACTGTGCTTGAAATGATGAAAATCTGGTTTCTAGAGCCCCTGCACAAGAAGGCTGTGGAAAAGGTTGCCCTTGTGAAACAGAAACCTTGAGGTCATGCAACAAAACTAGAAAGAAAAATATAAAGGAAGTCTTCCTGAATAAACACAGCTAAAAACATAAAGAAGCATAATGCAAATATTACTGTGGATATTTGAAAAATCACTTAGCTATGCAAAAAACTCTCTACAGTGGATGTCTGCAAACATAACTGGAGAACTTCCACTTCACTGACAGCTTCCCAAATTACTTCCTTCGTATCATGACACAGCAAACACTTTGCTTTGTACTTCACAACTGCAGTGGCAACACAAATTAGGGTTGACCTGTCTAGAAATAATATGTGAGCTGGCTTTTAAACTGCCCCACAGAAAAGCCACTTAATGAGAGGAAAACGTTCAGGTGGACAATGTGTAGTGTGGATGGTGAAGCACTTTGCTGTTTAAGCTGAGGTCCACCTAAAGCCTATTTTGCTTGAGTGACATTTTTTTTCCAGCAAGATTCCATTCCAGGGACAGCTGAATCTGCTTTTCGTAACAAAAAGGACTTTGTCAAGGACTTGTTCTGTCCTTAGCTCAAGCCAGGAGTGTTCTAACAGCTTGTCACATGCTCACCTCATAATTACCAAGAGACTGACTTGATGCACTCACAGTATTTTCCTGAGTCAGGGCCAAAATTCCTAATAAAACTCACAGAGAAAACCTCAAAGACTTCAGAAGGTAATAGCACAAAATAAAAGCAGACAAACAGACCCCAGAACCCAATGATTTCTGACAGAAAAACAATTGCACAAGAGAATTCAACAGAAGCCAGAGCTTGCACTTCATGCATCACCTTTCCATGGCCTGGGGAAAAAAAGAAACCAAGTAGATTTGGGTCCACTCAGATCCTACCAGGAGATTAGTGGAGTGCAGTGTAACAACAACACATGGATTCCTCCAAGTCTGCACATTCCAGCATCCCAAAACCCCTTCCCAGCTAAAACAGAAGCCAGCTAAAACAAAAAAAGTCTGACATTTTAGTTAGTTAGTCTCACACTAACTACTAGGCATCCAGAAACATTTACTGAACAAGTCGTTATCATGGAGACCCTCCTAAGGAAAAGAGCAGGGAACAAGCTCTTCCACAAATCCCTGAATTCCATGGCATTCCCCCAAAAGCTGGAGCCACTGGGGGCTGCCACTCTGCAGGGCTGAGAGACGAACGCCCCGAGCGTGAGCCACTCCATTTGCAAAACCACACCAGAGGGATTTCATGCCAACAGCTACATAAATATAGGCACAGCAACCCTACAATCTTATCTATAGAGTCACTGTGAGTAGATTATGTAGATTAAGCCAACTATTTGCAGCTACAGTGCAGTATAATTATATTCTAGCTGCGTTGAAACAGCCCCGGTCATTTCAAGAGTATGCTTCTGATGTTCTTGAAACGCTGGAGGGCTCCCCAAAGTTACTCCAAAAATCTAGATGGCAGAAAGTTACTGAGGATAATCGTTAGCCCAGTGCAAAACATGGATCTTAAGACACAAATCTTGTGCATGGGATTACAGTGTAATTAATGGGAAGAAAATAGCATCGAGCGCACTTGGACAGCGAAGCAAGCGCCAAATTTTCCATATGCGGGAGTTTTTAAGCAATTATAAGCTATGCAGATTTACATATGTAAACGTGCAGAAATATATATGTTTATTTTAAAATCTCAGAAGGAACTGTATCCCTGAAAAATCACACTGAGAAGCCACACCAGCGGGATCTCCAAGAGAAGACACGGAGAGGCACCAGGCAAAAAAAAACCCACCAACTCCTGAGGTGATCCCTGTGTGTGCCTTTGCCTCTGCCACGTGGATGTGGAGCAGAGAGCTATTTTCAGCCGTGCTCTTGGGCTGCCCCATGGCCCAAAGTCGTGAATTTCCAAGGGCTCTGTCCTTCTGGAAGCTTCAGCAGGAGCACATCAGTGATGCAGCTGGGGTGACCAAGCTGCTCCCTCCCTCGGTGCTGAGGGAGCTCCAGGCAGGCTGGTGTTCAGGATGGAGGTGACTCTCCTCCTCAGAGCCTTTGCATTTAAAAATGGCTTGCTATAAATAGGATTGCTGGCTCACTCTTAAGTCTTACTCCCTGCCTTCTGAGTAAAAATAGCTTAAATAGGGATGCTGGGGAGACTTGCTAATCTCTGTCATCCTGTCTGTCCCTCTGCTTGCCTTTCTTTCCTTCCTCAAAACAGATCATAGCATTTGTTGCCCACTCCACTGTGAAAGCTATTTATTGGCATACCCGACTTTTTCTTTTTCTGATGAGTAACCCAATGCTCTGATAGGGAAAAAAATAAAAGTACTTATGAGGTAATAAGAATTTTTTTTTTTTTGTGAATGGCAGTATCCAAAGACAAGCAATGACAAAAAAAGCTCCCAGTCCCAACAAGTGCCTGAGGAATCAGTGGCTTGTTCTTGGAGATGTTCTCTTCAGTGCTCTAAAATACTGAGCTGTGAATGGCTTTTTTCATTAAATACCTCCCATTTTCTGTTATTTCATTTTCGACAACAATAATTGTTGTGAAAGGGCAGGGGGGTGAAGTATGAGAAGATAAAGCTTCTTCTGAAGAATCACAATTTCAGATCCTAATTTCATTGATTTCAGAACAGTTTAAATGAAAAGAAAGTGATGATTAAATAAGATCATGAAAAAACTCAAAACATATTGTGAAACAATTTAACTCCAGACACCTACACATTCACCTTGAAATAATTAAGTATTCTGATGTATGTTGCAGACCTACGTTGCTTAAATGGATTTTTGTAGTATATTTAGATTTTCAATGACTCAAAAGAAATAACACTTTAAAAATGTCAAAAAGTGTACCTTAGAATAAAAAGATGGATATAATATTTTACTCCGATCTTCAACTTTTAAAGTAGAAAGACTGAAAATCTGAAAGACTCCAAGACCAAGAGATTGATAAATGGCATGTGCCAAATAAAATCAAAGGCTAAATGAGCGGTATGTTCAAACAGGCCTCGATCCTACACACATCTTAACTCTTTAATTAAGAGTAAACTCGGTGGAGAAAACAAAAAGTCCATATATTTTGCTCCCTCAATCCATTGCCCCAACCTCCCACCCCCAGAACGACGGTTAATTTTGTTGCTTTCTACTTTTTTTTGTTATTCCAATTGTTTATTAAATTAGTAGAGGAGATTATTTCCCCACCCCAAACAACCCCCTCACCTGAGAGGGCAGCATATTTGTTAAGTCTCTTACTCAGTCAAAGACACAAAAAGTGAGGCCCAACCCGAGCCCAGCTCAGAGACTTGCACACCTCATGAGCTGGAAGAACTTTCTGGATGAGCTGATCACCAAAATCCATGAGATTTTCCCAAATAATTGAAATTAGCAGTACGTTATGAGAAAAAAAAGTTTAGTCAAGGACAAACAAAATCAAAATCAACTTCTAAACTCTTCCAGACGCAGCAGCACTGAGGAAATTCTGCTGAAATACATCCCAAATCCTGTGTTCATTTCAGGGCTCCTTCAAGGGAGACCTAGAGGGGCTGGAGCGAGTCCAGGGCAGGGAAGGGAGCTGGGGAAGGGGCTGGAGCCCCAGGAGGGGCTGAGGGAGCTGGGAAAGGGGCTGAGCCTGGAGAAAAGGAGGCTCAGGAGGGACCTTCTCACTCTAAAACTCCATGAAAGGACGGTGGAGCCAGGTGGGGGTCGGGGTCTTTACACCATGGAACAAGGGATAGGATGAGAGGAAATGGCCTCAAGTTACACCAGGTAGGTTTAGATTGAATGTAAGGAAAAATTTCTTTGTGGGAAGGGTTTTCCAGCCTTGCAAGTGTCACCCTCCCTGGAGGAATTTGAAGGACCTGCAGATGTGGCACTTGGGGACAGGGCTG
Organism: Sinosuthora webbiana; assembly: GCA_013397395.1. Taxonomy (NCBI): domain Eukaryota; kingdom Metazoa; phylum Chordata; class Aves; order Passeriformes; family Sylviidae; genus Sinosuthora; species Sinosuthora webbiana. Next base: position 215,282 of record VXBN01013507.1, read on the forward strand.
GGAGAACTGAGCACTGAGTTGTGCTCAAAGGCCTTTTCCAACCTCAACAATTCCGTGGCTGCGTGAAATCACAGTGAGGAGCTGTGAGCTGCAATAAAGCCCTGTTTAAGACAATTTAGAGGTATGTTTTTACAATTTGCAGGGAACAACCTCTCTTTGAACCACTCCCCAAAACACCTTCACTGTCACACGCATTTTGCTGTCGAGCGCTACGGGAATAAGACACAGCACCCACCAGTTTTTAGTGACCCCTGATAGAAAAACACAGGCAAAAAGCCTCTTGCAGCTCTCTCCGTGAGCTCCCACAGCTTAGGAAGACACAGATTCTGTGGTTTGCTGCCCACTAGTGTCCTGTGGCTCCAGCTCCAGCACAGCCACTGCCCACACCACGGGAGGAGATCCCCCCGGAGGGTCCCCAGCACCTGGGGGAGCAGCACACCCCGAGCACAGCAGAAACACACCTTTGGAAACAGGTACAGGTATCCCCATGTGCTCTGACTGCCCAGCAATTGCAGTTTTTCTCCCCTTGGCATTTGGTGATTAATCAATAGCTATTCGTAGCTCGGGTAACACCGGATTAAAAACACCCTGGGCTGTGCTGTGCCATCAACACGCAGGCACCAGTGCTTCCTGCACATCCATTCAACTCCCCAGGATGAGGATGTGGGTTCACAGTTCCACACAAGCTCTGCAGGTCTCTCAGTACATTTCTACAGAGACAGCAGCTTGCTCTTTTGCTCGGATGTTGCATCCCCAGCTCTGAGAATCACCATTTTCTTCGGGGAGCCTCAGCACCAGCGTGGCTCTGGCTCCTCATCCTCCAGCCTAACCCCTGCTCTCAGTTCAGTGTGATCCTTTTCTCCATCTTCCAGAACGCTGCTAAAACCCACCCTGACAGATAGACGGCAGGGAGAGGATTCCAACAGGAAATCATTTTAATGGAAATGTATTTTTAGTGTCATCTGTGCTGTATTGGTGCCTCCCGATGCTCGATTGATTTCAGCAGAGCATCTGTGGGCAAACGGGCATGTAAGAAATGCAGCCAGAGATGAAGCCTGGAAATGGGTTCAGCACATCCACAGCACAGACTGAGTGATACTGAAAGACCCTCGTCTCTGAAAGCAGCACCTGAACTGGCCTGATCACAGCCATTGCCAAAAAGAGGCAGGATTTTGAAGGAGGCCATTCTCCCCTCAGAGCCTCCCCTGCCTTCCCCCACTGTAATTAGTGAAATGCCCCATTGCTAATTACGACCGGGCTGCAGCTGACTTCTGCTGCTCGTTTGAAACGCTCACTTCTGGAATACTCAGGGCAGAGTAACAGGGAAGGTGGTGCAGGCAGAGTAACCCTGAAAGACAACTCCAAAGCCTTGCTCAGGATTAGAACTGCATGACTCAGGCTTTCAAGGCAGTGAATTCAGCTGCAGAGCTCCCACTGATGTCTATATCATCCCACGCACTTTCCAGGGCTGCAATGCATTTATGGTTAATAGTTACCTGTATTCTTAAGGAACTCACAGCAACAAGAGTTTAAAACCCTCACGAAATACATAAACTTTAACCAGGCATTTGGGGAGTTTTTTTGTTTCAGGCTTCAGAAATACTAATTGGATGGAAGAGAGTGTCAGTACTTTATTGTCCCCAGAAGGAAGCTATTTCACAAACATAAAGCCTTCCCAGTGACACTGCTCATATCTAATTTGACAAAATGTATTTGTGCTGAGTGACTGTAGGGAAATACGGGGGCCAACCTTGTTATTGTTATTCAGATGGTTTCCATTATCTCCAACAGAAATTAAGCCCAAGACTACAACTGCAGAGTTAAACCCATGGGTTTATTTTTAACCTCTTTCTCCCCTCACAAAAAGAAAAAAAGGGGAAAAAAAATCAAAACCAACACGAACATGAACAACCTTACTTGTTTTAAAGTTAAAATCAGAATGAGACGTAACACAATGGGAAACCACTTATACCTATGCTGGTGTTTTAAGCAAACCTGGTGTGGTGCCATAAGGGGTTAGAAAAGGCAATGGCAGAAGCCAAGCAGAAACATGTCCCCCCCCAACCAGATACACTCATAAAAGAGCCCTGCCTGTCACACAATGGAGTTCAGATGGAGTTATAGATAGAATAATGAAAATAAATGTGTACGTGACATATCTATTTATATATGCAGTCATTTCCTTCAAAGAGATGCGTATCTGATATGACACTGCATTAAAACCTGAAGTCCTTTAAAAATATTATTCTCCAACTCTTGACTCTGATAAAATGGCCCTAATAAGTCCTAATGAGTGTTACCAATGAATAAAATCATCTTATCCAGTCTTAACATGAAGGTAGGTGCCATTCTCTTCAAAGATTTCCCTTTAAAAGACCCTAAAAATCTGCATTTTGACATCGAGTGTGATGCCAAAAACAAACAGACTTTTTAAGTTGCAAAGAATCGTTGAACCACCCACTACATGTTTTCACAATGCTTTCATCTTGGAATATTCCTATACACAAAAACATTTAATTTTAGTCCCCCAGGAGTCACAAATGTACAGATGTTGCTGTGTGGCAGCACAGAATCCATGCAGATGCATCCATCACGTACACGTTACACTCTTCAGTCTTTGGGAGACAAATTCAGGTTTGACTGTGATCCAAAAACACACGTAAACCGAAAGTGAAATTACTGCTGACTTCATAGATCAAGGAATAAATGGGAGTGATTTTCATGGTACTTTGACCTCATAGACCAAAAATTATTCTGTTCTTCAAAAAACCCTTGCAAGGAGGACTAACTAGGTTAGAACATAGAATTTATAGCATCAGTACAGTAGAAAAAGAAAATCTGCTTTTTCTTTCTTTTTTTTTTTTTTTTTAAACAAGATTTCTGGAGAGAAACAGGGTTCATTTCTATGCAAATCTAGTTTTCAATGGATAGCACTGGTCAGAGTGCACTTCCAGGCTGATTCTTTCTGTCCTATTAACACCAAATCTCTCCCTCCAAGGTATCTGGCTGGAGAGGACAGAGAGAAAGGCACAGTGCTGCTGCCTGTCAAAAATAAATAAATAAATAGATAGATAATTCCTTAATGTTAAAACTTGTTGCAGTTTCCTTACTGTCAAAAGAAAAAAAAAAAAAAAAAAAAAAAAAAAATCCAAGTTTACACTTTGGGGGATTTCAATCCTTTCGTATATTCCGAGGCACGCAGGAGACAAAAAATGTTTTTAAGGTCGCTCTAAATCCACACATTTAAGATTCACGTCCTGATTTCTGACCTCCCCAGTGCTTCACACTGGACCAGCCATGCCTGTCAATGCATTTTCTCATCCAGTGTCTACTTAAGGAGATGTGAAGGCACCCTCATCCAGCATTCATCCCTCACCCTCTGCCAGAGGTTCAATTAATTCCATCCTTCAGGAAAACCTCACACTTTGCGCCCTGTGCTCCTCTCTCATTCATTCCACACAAGAAACCATTCTTCCCCCTGCTCTACCTGCTTTGCTTATTTCGAGAATTGTGTGTTTAATCTCATTTATCTGGCAGGGTGAAAAGCATTACAGGCAATGTTACATTCTCGGATCGGAGGAGGCAGTGCAATAGAACAGCTGGCACCCCAGAATAATTTGTTTTCTGTCCTTAAAACTGCAGTGCTAAACGTGCATTTTCAATGAAACTTCAGCAATTTAAGCATATTTTTACACATGCCATGGTTTTCAATCACATATATCTGAATGTTCCAAAATACCCCAACCCACTATTAAAAACGCACAGAAACTGCAATAAATGTTTGTCAGTCAAAGAGTTGGCAGAAGGAAAAAAAAAATTAAAGAATAACAGGTTTACCCTTATTCTATCCCCACTCTAATTTCCCCTTCCTAACTTTATAATTGACTAAAAGTCTTCAACCTTTCCAGATGATGTAATGCTTATCCGTGCATATTTTTACATAAATGAGTGAGGAAAAAAAAAAATTTCAGAGCAGGTACCTTCACGGAGAAATGATGAAAGTGAAATAAATTTAAAACACTACTTCTTAAATGTATGTAGAAACGTAAGGTGAAAGCAGAGGGCGAATAAAAAAGAAAATGTGAAAGGAAGCAGTATCTCAATGCGACCGCTTAGGATGAAAGCCCTTCAAACCATCCCCGTGCGCGCTGACGGATTTCTTTCTACGGCACTTGGCAAAAAAAAATTCTGTACTTTTCCAGATGAGAAAGAAAGAAAGAAAGAAAAAGCGCCTCTCTGCCTCCTCGCCTCTGCGAGCACCGTCTCATTCCGAAGGAGGCAGGCACGGAGGTGCCGGGGCTGTCACTTTGCGAGGTGAGCGACTTTCAGCGATCGCGGCGCTCCCGCTCCTCGCCCTTCTCTCCCCGCGGCTCCCGGCACAAAAAAAGCCGCCACCGCGACCCGCTCCCCTTCCCGGCCGGCACAAGGAGAAGGATGGGGACAAGGGGAAAGGGGAATGCCCGCGGCGGGGCTCACCATGCGAGATGCTGTGGAGCAAGGCGACGGCCAACATCCACATGCCCCCGCCGCTCCCCCGCTCCCCGCTCCGGGCTCGCCCTCGCCCGCCGCGCCCACGGCCGGGCCGGAGCTGGCAGGCAGCGCGCACCGGGTCCGGCCGCCCTCGCCTGGCTCGGCTGGTGGCTGCTCGGAGCCTGCGGGGCCGCTCGTCCGCCCAGCGAGCGCTCAGCCCCGCCTGCAGCCCCGCGGCTCCGNACGGCTCCCCTCGGCCCGGCGGCAGGCGGGCGGGCAGGCGGGCACATCTTCCTCCCCTGCCCCGCTTCTTTGCCGGCTCTGTTCCCCTCCTGGGCTGGCTCCCCGGCGGCTCGGAGCGCACTGAGCCCGGTGCTGCTCGGCTCCCCGGCTGCCTCCCGGCGCGGCGGAGGGACCAGCGCTAACCCCAGCCCTCCCTCCGCAGTCTTAAAGCACCACCGGGTCCGCACAGTGGAAAAACCCAAGACCAATAGAAGAAGGCAGCAGAATTTCCCTGCCTCTCAATAGTTGGCTGAACTGCGGCCGTTTTGGCATCAGCTGAGTTGTATATGACTAATGTGTTGACAAGTCGTGTGGGGGGAACTGGAGGAGGGGGCCCTTCTAGAAGGTCACAGCCCAGACAGGCGAGTGCATCAAATAATTGACTGGGATTCTGTGCACCGCTGAAGGAAAATGCATACACACAACACACACACACACACACATCTTGCAGTGCTTACACAGGTCCGGATACTATTTGGCCTTTCATCTGCGTCTCTTTCTGTGGTGAGACGTTTTATTCCTCCCGTAGTGAAAGAGTAAATTGCAGTCTCTCTCTAACTAAAAGCAATTTCTGCGCCTATTCTTTCTTCACATCTGTGATGTGAAGGTTGGTCTATAAAGGAAAAGGGAAATAAAAGGAAAAAAGGGGGGGAAATATTAAATGAAGACAGCTAAAAAAAAAAAAATCAATATTGTGAAATACATAACAGCATTAGGGCAACTCTGGATTTAAGCTGTAAAGATGAAAAGCAAACACAACAAAGCAATAAGGAATCTCAACCTGCAGAATCCCCAGTGTGTTACCAACAGGATGACTTCACATTTGGGGGACAGTATTTTTTTTTTTTAAGGAAATGCTTTAGCAGCAGACATTGCCCTGCTGCCAACACCCTGCCTTGTGCACTGCAATGAAATCCAAGGAAGGACGTCCCCCAGAAAGACATTGGGATGGACATCTGCAGGAAGCTCAGCAGCAGCAGAACTGGCAGGGAGAGGAGATCTGTCTGGAGATGTCTCTGAAGCCATAGAGGACAGACCAGAGAACATCCCTGAGGTGTTGTATAAGGCCCTTCTTTCTAATTCTTGAGAAAACCAAACTGAGGGACAGGGAAAGCCAGCAGGAGAGAGCTCAGTTCCCTGCATCCCATTTGGGCTGGGCTATCAGCCAGGGGAGACTGAAGCTGTGAAGGGAAAGCAGGAGAGATGAGACCAATATTGGGCAGGGAATCATGGCTGCTTTTAAGAAAAAAAGGTGTGGGCAACCAGGGAAGCTCTTCAGGAGAAAATAGAATCTGATGCTGTTAAACAAAAATTAAAGAGAGAAGTGCAAATGTCTTGGGGGAGAACAAAAAAAAAAATTAAAAAGAAAGAAAAAAGAGAGAAATTTGGTTTTATTGGGAGTGAAGTTCTGTTAAAAATAACAATACTTTAATCTGTTTAGAAGAGAGCTGGTGACTAGCAGAAATGTTTAAGTATAGATTTGAGAGCATTTGGGAGAAGTTCATGACAGATTTGTTCAGGCAGCTCTTTCAGAATTGCTTCTTTTCCTCTTCTGAAGCCGAAAACATGTTTGGGGCTTAAGAGATACAGTGTTCTAGACGTTCTACAATGACAGAACAAATAAACCTCCTCCTTATACCTTTTACTCATCTACATAACTCTGGTAGCCCTTGGCAAATTTCAGCTTCCCGCAGAGCTGTCTTAAACACGTTTCTGTGCATTTCAGTTCATTTAAAACAACTACAGCAGCCGCAAACTAAAAGAGTAAATCTTTAATTTGTTCTTCAGAGGCACCAAAAGGCAAAGGGACCAACTTCCAGGGTGTATTTAACATTTCTTAGCAGAATCCAACCAACTAGGCAGCACAATCCTTGTCCTGAGCCGGTTTAGGGAGGGGAGGAGGAAGGCAGGATGCAATTTTGCATGAGAGCAGGGTTCACTGGTCCTGCTGCTCAGAGAATGACTTGACTGAAACCTAAATTCAATCTGTCAAAGTGGAGGAAGAAGACTACATGATAACTTCCACTCAAAGTACATGAAATCAGTCAGGATGCTACTTTTCAAGTCTGTAAAATCAAGCTTGATCAGGCTTCAGCTGCAATCAAGGCTGCTCAAGGTCATGAAGGAGAATCCCCATTTATGTTTTTTTTATTGGTTTGTTTGTTTGATTACAATATAATGTCTTGGATTAAGTGGCTGGAAATTATTTGGTTCTTCCAAAAACAAATTCAACAATTTTTCAGCTAAGTATCTCAATTAGACTCTGCATATAACT
>VXBN01013507.1:224979-242270 GCA_013397395.1 Sinosuthora webbiana
TTTACCCTGCCTGAAGTTACTCTTTTCTCATGCGCTCATTCCTGGGGTTCCAGGTGCTACTGGAAGAGGTGAACAAGCCAGATTTCCCCATTAGGTGGTTCTGTGAGCACAGGATCAGTGGGAAAAGGAATTTCCCCTGGAGATTTGGTCAGAAGACTGGAGACCTAAGTCAGATGTCTAGGATTTTTTTTTCCAGTTTTTTCAACAACTTGGAGTGGGATTAATCCCTCTCTCTCTCCTCTGCCCAGGTGAGTGTTTATACTCTTACATGCATATTAAAGCAATGAATTAATTATATTCTACTTAAACTCGGCAAGCAAATGGAATAAGACTGGACAGCAGATTCAAAAGTTATTAGAGAGAAGAAGGGGAGCATCTGACAAAGATGTTTCTTAGAAATCCTTGCTAGAGTAAGGCATGGAAAAATCCAGTCTGTGGGAAGGATTTTTAAAGCCCGTGTATGATTCATGTTTTCTTCAGAGAATACCAGATTTTTCTATTTCAAGCAACATCATCAAAACATAGGGTAGTGATTATTTTTTTTGATGCTGTAGACTTCTCTTTGCATTGCACCTTGCAAACAAGCAGAGAAGGTATGATTCTCACTGCTTAAAGGACTGTCAGCTAGAAGAAAAATATTTCCTTTCAGAGGGGAGAAGCCAGGAGAATTTTATTTTTTTTTTTTTTTAATTTTCACATCTTCACACAGACAAGTTTGTTCCTAACATATGAAGTAGGGTAGGGGAGGAGAGTGGCATGTAAAATAGGTAAATAAGAAATGTGGGGACACAGCACACAACCCTTCAGCCAACTGCCCAGGGTGAAAACATGGGCTTGAAGAAGGACAGAGAGGTTTCTCCCAGTGCTAATTGCTTCTCACAAGAGGAAGCAGCATAACATGACACCCCAAGCATTATGGCACTGGAGAAATCCACTGAAAGCCTCCAAATAAAGATGAGCTGAACCCCTTTTTTGTGTCTGATGCGTGTGCAAAGACAAGACATTGAAGACCGTGGCACTGAACAATTGTAATGCTAAGACAGGATGGAATGAATTACAGCCACTGAAATCACAGGAACAGCTGTGCCACACTGTACACATCATAACCTTGCAGCACAAAAGGGATGAGTCAAGAGGGCTATTTCATTTCTAAATCTGATTTTCCATTATTTGGGTTAGGAGTCAGAGCGTTTTAGCAATGGATCTAGAACTCCTCTGGGTTTGCAATGCAGGCATGTCCATGTACACACAACTGCTTCTCATTGAGAAGAAGTGGTAGTAAAAGAGGAAATTTGAAGAAATATCACAGTTTCAACAAGGTTTTAAAATAAAATTAAAAAAAAAAAAAAAAAAGAGAGGTCTGCAAGGCTTCAAAGCTCTGCAGACCTCTCTTTAATAATTGTTACAGTGCAATCCATTCAGGACTGTAATTATGTGGGAAGAAGGTTATCCCTGGTCCTGAGCCAAATACTGATTCCTATTACCTGCTCTGGATGCCAGTGGCTCACAAGGAGTAGCAACCACATAAACAAAACAAGAATTGGACTATTGGGAGCCAACACGTCCCTGGCCAGAGTCAACACAAGGAAGGCACCAGGAGGAACAGAGTTCTCCATGCCTCGGGCGATGCACAGCGTCCTCCACATTTCCATCTTCCTGCCTCCCACCTGCTTCCAGGCACTGAAGAAGAGATGATATCTCTGCTTGCAGGCTGCTGGGAGCACGTGTGAGCGTGGCTCTCCCCAAGCCTGGGGCAAAGGAGGGGCTGCAGGGGAGCAGCAGGATCCGCCGAGCAGAGGTGGAGCAAGGATGCAGGGTTGCCAAGCAACAGCCTTGCCACGGGAGGGGGGAGTTAAAACGGGATAGAAACTGGGTTTGGTCGTGTGGGGCCACAGCGGCCCTCCCATCTGCTTTCCCCCCCTCTGCTTCCATTGAGTTGTGGGTCTGGATTTCACGAGAAGGTTTGGCCACAGGTGTGTCCTGCACCAGCAGCTCCAGTCGGCTCCTCCAGGAGGCTGCAGCAGGGAGAACCCTAGGAGATATTTCCTTTGCCAACTTGTTGTCATGGATAATGCAGCAAGAGCAGGAGCAGGCTGCTGGAGGTTCTCCACACAGCCTGCCCCAGGACCCAGGAATGCAGAGTGAAACCAGACCTGTCCCTTCACACATCTGTGTCGTGGGTGCTCCATCCTTTTTTCTCAGACACACAACACAGGGGAGATTTTTTTCCTTCATACCACTCTGTGCAACAAGTGGAGCCTCTGCTTTATTCTGTAGTGGTTATTAACCAAAACCACCACATATTCCCATCTCAAGTTCTTGTCTCTATTCTTTGAGGACAAACATTTGAGGATATGGCATCAGGGGAGACCTTCAAAAAGGTTTTAGGCAAGAGCCTAGAAGCTTTCAGCCTTCACCTGTTCTGGTGACGAGTGTCCAGTTCGAGGTGGGATGGAATAAGCAGGAATAAAAACTCCTGACAACTCATGAGGCTGGACCACATATGCTGGAAAGAAGGCTGATCTCAGGGATCCCAAGCCTCTCTCTGCAAGGACAATCTCCCACCAGCCCAGCCCCTCATGGCCATGCCCCACACCACAGCTTCCACCAACCCCAGCTGCTGGTTCCAGCCCTGTGCTGCTCTGCCTCCTCCCTGGTGAAACTCAAGGGAGGAGGCAGAGTTTAAAACTCAAAAGCTCAAGTTTTAAACTTCCACTTTAACAGCAAAAATTATTTGTGCCCCTCCCTCTCCTGTTAACCCTTTCTTGCCTGTCCACACTTGACGGCACCAACACACTGTGTGCTTACGCATTTTTGACTTCATGTTGCATTTTCTGTGACTTATTCTTTACAGACAAAGCGGACAAAAGACTGTGGAGGAAACTGCTTTTGCATTTACTTTTAAGTACAGGACATAAGTTTTACCAATGGAAATTGTTCACAGATGAGATGGATACATTCTCTGTGCGTTTCAAGTCACTCAGTCATCCAGGGGAACACAAAAAGTTATAAAGCAGACACTTATCTCTCTTCCATCCATCTATTTTGGTCTGCTTTAATAGACAATGGAGAGGAGAAAACACATTTTAAGAGGTGATTCCTCCTACCTTAAAGTGGTTGGCCGAGGTAGAACAGAAATCACACCTTGGAAGTTCCCATTCCTCTCTCTCCAAGCATTATGTGGAGAGGCTACAGTGAATTGCACCGTAAACACTTTAAATTAAGCGAGATGAGCAATGTCCAGAGCAGCCAACTGTTGCTGAGGTTTTTAAATAGCAGCAAGCCCACAGGCAGGATTTGAAGGCAGCTAATGGAGATCTTGTTTTTTGGGGAGGAAATTCTTCCATGAGAGCAGAAAAGCACTTGGCTGTAAGTCTGGCAAACAAGTGGAATTTCACATGTTGGCTGGAGATGGAAAATAACTCCAAGTACTTTGTGGGAGAAGTTCGGTAAGGATGTGTTTATGGAGGACTTCAGCAGTAGAGGAGAATTATGTGAGAGAGAAACAATGGGATATCCCGCCCTGTGAAGGGTTTCAGGTTAAAACTCAAGCCTGGATAAACATGAGTGATGGCAATACATTGAACTGGCATTAAAGGAGAAAAATTGAAATTGTCATGTCATCCACTGGTGACAACACATCTGGAGTACTCTGTACCACTTCTGGTCTCCTCAGACCGAGAAAAACTCAGACACACTGGAGTGAGTCTAGTGAAGGACCACAAAATGGTTAAAAAATGGGAAAATCAGATCCATGAGGAGAGGCTGAGAGAGCTGGGACTATTTAGACTGGAGAAGGCTCAAGAGGATCTAAATAATGAGTAAAAATAGTGGATGGGATGGTGTAAAGAAGCTGTAGCCTGACTCTTCTTGATGGTATTCAGTGAACAGAGAAAAGGCAAAAGACACAAACAGAAACCAAGCAGCTCCATTTAAAGATATGATTATATATAAAAATATATATATAATGCATTTACTTTTTCAGTGAGGGTAAAAAACACTGGCAGAGGTGTCCTACAGCATGTCCATCCTTGGAGTTATTCAAAATTTGACAGGACACAGTCCTGAGCCACCTGTAGAAGTTGACCTTGCTTTGGGCAGCAGGGCTACTCTAGGCCTGCCAAGGTCATCCTCAGGGATCTGCAGTAAAGCCACTGATTTCATTTTCCACAGAGAAGCTGATCTGGTCCAGCACAGATTGGTGCTATGCTACTTCTTGTTCATTTTCTTGGGGACTGTTTTCTGAGTTTGGTTTGGTTTTTTTGGTTTAATTTTTTTTGTTGTTTTTTGTTTTTTTAAGTATAGCCACCTGTCAAAAGTGGTCTCTTCATGACCAACATGTGTTTTCAGGTAATGTTGGCTCATTTAAGAAGCCTACATTTACTAATAGTTATCACAGTTGGCTTTTCTCTGAGCTGAAGTGCTCATAAAGTTTATTGAGTAAACAGTGTCAATATCATCTGTGCAGGAGAAAAAAAAAATGGCAAATAAAAAGAGCTTTCCTGCCTTCCCTGTGAAGGACTGCAGTTCAATGGAGAGGGAAGTAGGTTGAAAATGCATTTCCTCCACTATTTTGGATAATTCCCCCAAAACCACAGAGCAAGCAAACCCCCCCATGGCTCCCCACCCCTCAGCACACAGGGGTGGGTGGGGTGCAGGCCACAGCCACGTGCAAGGGGAGGACTTTGGCACGTGTCACCTGGCACAGAGTGACAATTCTTGCCTCCAGAGCCATCAGGGATGCACGTTCCACACATCCTGCTCCATCCCCACGGATCACATCCCTGCTGATTCATCTCTTCCCTCAGCAGGCTGTTCCCTCTCTCCCCACCTGACATTCCTCTCACACGTTCCCCTCCCTGCTCCCATCACTCTCCTGCATATCTGGGTCCTGTCTGTTCCTGCTATCTCCTTCTTGAAACAATATGAGTGCAACACGACGAGCTTTAAGCGTTTTTTTAGCTGAAGGTTTAAGCCAGAAATCTTAAAAAGATGCACCTGCCTTGAATAACATCTCCTGTGTTCCCTGCACAGCAAAGTGATGAGAATAACTTCTTGCTATTTTGGTCCCCCTGCTATTGTCCAAAATGCGGGTAGGAAAAATAAAGGTATGCTTAATTAGTTACAAGTCAGTAAATCGATCAAAATAATTATTCTATTAAATAAATAAATAAATAAATAACGAAAAGAAATCTATGCAAAAAAGTTTATTTAAAGAAAAAAAAAAACCCTCACAGACTACGCTAGATGATGAGGCACTGAATTATTGAATTATACTAACTTTAGGCAGAAGTTTAAGGTTGATCAAAAAAGTTGATTGACATAATGTCTCCTTTCTGGAAAAAGCTGAACTCAGTACATTTGAAACATTCTGCTGTATGAGTTCAGAATTTCAATATGGTTTCTTAACTAGCATGTTCAAATGACAAAAACATTTTCTCAGAATAGGGAAAACATAGGAATTTCTTTTTTTTTCCATATGAATTTTGGGATTCCTGACAGTTTAGAACTGAAATTATAGCAGGTTAGCTTTTATCATTAGACATTAAATTAAACTTCTGTTTTTTTCATTTGGTTTTAATACACATACTGAGGACTTCACTGTAAGGAGTGGTTTTCTAATTGTTTTTTCTGTACTTAGATGTTCTTCCAGACACACAGGAAAAGATATTTGGTGATCTCACTTTAAGCCCTAACAGATAATTACCATAGCCCGTGGCACAGACAAATCCCTGCCCTCGGAATTTGCAAAAGTGATCGGCAGCTGTTTCAGGTCATGACTGATGGGAGCTGGCAAAGCTTTGTGGGAAAATGGCAAAACGTCCACATGTGCACGTCCAGCTCGAGTGTCACAGACTTCTCACATCAGGAATAAGCAGATCCCCCTAAACAACCTTTAACGAGATGAGGGAGGGGTGATGGGGACAGGGAGAGGTGAGATCTCATTTGTCTTCCATACTTAATATTAAGAAATGAGTTCTCAACAGGTCGGTGCTTGCTAATCACGACGCAGAATTTTCCTCTGTGCGCTGGAAGTCTGCCCCAATCATTTCTTGTACCCGATGCCCTTCCACGAGTGCAATACCTGTTATTTAAACCCATTTATAAATTCAGCTTCTGGGAAGAGATGTTTCTCTAAAGATTACCAGGAAAATGTTTGAACCCAGCAGAAAAAAAACAGATACAGCTACCACATGTCACCTCCTCAGAAGATACAACGCAAACTAAGATCTTCCAAATGCCACGTATTAGAGTACCAGATATTAGTTTCCTTTCCTGTGCAGGGTGGCAAATGACACAGGGGTGGGTTTTTCTGCTGTTCCAGAACGCAAATGTGGGGGCCGGGAGGTCGGCAGGGGAAGAAGGCATCCTTCGTGCCTCCCCCCGCCAAGGATGCTCTGATGTTCGCAAGGAAAGCCGCTCCGTTTCGGGCCGTCCCTTGGCGGGCTGAGCGGCTTTGAGCCATCACAGAGCTCACCCTCCCTTCTCCTGGCGGCTCCCGCAGCCACCGCCACGCGTCCCGACCCCTCCGGGCACCGCCGTGACCCCGGGGAGCGCGGGGGACAAGGGAAAGGGAATGCCCGCGGCGGGGCTCACCATGCGAGATGCTGTGGAGCAAGGCGACGGCCAACATCCACATGCCCCCGCCGCTCCCCCGCTGCCCCGCTGGCCCTCGCCCGGCTCGGCTGGTGGCTGCTGGGAGCCCAGCGAGCGCTCAGCCCCGCCTGCAGCCCCGCGGCTCCGCCGACACTCGCCCGGCGCTCGGGCGGGGGAAGAGGCGGCCGGCGGCGGGNGCCCCGAGCCGCGGCGAGCCGGCTCCTCGCACGCCTCTTCCTTCCTCCCTCCTCCTCTTCCTCCTCCTGGATGCTGCTGCTGCTGCTGCTCCTCACACGGCTCCCCTCGGCCCGGCGGCAGGCGGGCGGGCAGGCGGGCACATCTTCCTCCCCTGGCCCGCTTCTTTGCCGGCTCTGTTCCCCTCCTGGGCTGGCTCCCCGGCGGCTCGGAGCGCACTGAGCCCGGTGCTGCTCGGCTCCCCGGCTGCCTCCCGGCGCGGCGGAGGGACCAGCGCTAACCCCAGCCCTCCCTCCGCAGTCTTAAAGCACCGCCGGGTCCGCACAGCGCGGGGGAAAGCCAGACCTAAAGGGACAGGCGCTGGAAGATGTGCTGTGGTGTGACAATACCGCTGTGTGCTCGGAGAGTGCACTCTGCATCGCCCAGCAGCACAGCCCAGGTGGCACTCCCGAGGGACCAGCGGGAAAAAACCTCTTAAACATAGTCCAGCCTAAGAGAACTAAGAAGTCTTAGGCTGGAGTATGTTTAAGGCAGCGTTGACTTTGTTTCATAAGACTTTTCATAATTTATACGAAATTGTGTGCATCGTACATAATTTATTCTGGCTATTGATACCTTTCTTGCTTGAGATATCCTTGCTGAGTTGCAAATCTTCCGGGGAATGGAGTAGCTTGATTTCCAGCTCATGTATAAGTCAGAGAGAGGGTGTTGGAGCTCTCTGGAATGTAAGATTTTCTCCTGGATTGGTGACAGTGTTAGTTCAGCCTGAGATCCAAGCCACAGACCCTAGACCTGGATCCTACAGATATTTAGCTCACCCTCTGCATGAGATAAGTGAAACATCTTCTCTTTAAGGTGCTCGCACAGATGAGCAGCAGCTCAAGGTGAAAAGATGTTAAAGATTATTTTCCCTCAAAGAGAAGTGTAGTCACATTGACAAGAAGGTGGAAACTGGCATTTAAAGTGGTCTCAGGCATGTCATGACTTGCAGAACCACAGAATCATCAAAGTTGGGAGAGAATTTCAATATCCTCCTCAGCAGCACCATAAAGAGGCTGTTTGAAAGAAAAGCTGAGGTGGTTTTATGGGGAGCTGAAGAAGGGTCTGTGATAAAGGCATAAAACTCCTCAATAAAACAGCAGCAACAAAAATAAATAATAAAAATAGATGGATGAGGTAGTACGCGAGTACTTGATGAATAAGACAAAACAGTAGTTGCAAAGTTACCAAAAGTGATTAAAGTACACAAATATTTAGTGGTTTACTTTTCATACTTGAAAGGCAAATTATCTTCTGGGTTTTGGGATGAGACAGGTCTGTACAAACGTACTTGGATGGCCAGAGGGCAAGCTCTGAGAGCTGCAGAGAGAGAATATCTACAGCGGAGAACAGACACACAACGGGGCTATGGGGGGCAAAATGTCAGACCACGCTCATGCTGAGTAAAAGGCAGCAAGTTCTGGGTACACAAGGCTGGAGAAAGGGGGAGATGCTATAAACAAATCCAAAGTATGGCTTGGAACAGCTGTAAGGTTGCAAACATCGGCAGTGACAAGAGGAGGGCAGACCAGGAAGGGGGAGGAGAGGGTCTGGGCTGAACTTGGGTCTTGAGAATGGGAGGAAAGATGTTTCTCTAAGTGTTTGTTTAGTTGAATATCTTCTTTCTTCTCAATACCTAAATCAGTGATTAAAAGTTTATTTTCATTGGCTATGAATTAATTAAGTGTGATCCCCTGAGCTGAGTAATTTTCTGAGAACTTATTACTGGTTCTACAAGTAAATGCAATACTTCATAATATCTGCTAAAGAACTGTTGGAAAAAAAAGAAGAGGGGGGAAAAATCATCAATTTTCAAATTAAGGCAAGCCGCAAAAACACTGAATTAATTATTTGTGAGATTCTAAACATGGGCTTGTCTTTCTCTCACTTGTTGCATAAATTAAATAAGCAAAAATCTCATCAAGAATTCTGTAGAACGATGCAATTGCTTTATTTTAGGATGTATAGCAGGTGTTTTGTGCCCAAGAACATTTTCCGTGGTACACTATATATACCCTCCTCAAAAAGAAATAATGATTAGTTGTGAAACAAATATTCTCTTGTTGATTTGAAATTATCAAAATGGTTTCTTAAACGAGCAGAGGGGGGGAAAATGATGATTTTATTTCTGGTTGTTATATTAAGTAACTTTGCTGTTGGCTTCCTGATTCACAGAATCACAGAATGGGCTGAGTTGGGAGGGACCCCTCAGGATCACCAAGTTCAGCTCCTGGCTCTTCACAGGACACCCCAAGAATCCCACCCTGTGCCTGAGAGGGTTGTGCTAGTCAGAAATTCTACTGCAAAAGCTTTCATGAGGACCAGCAGTGAATGTTTGGGAATGTATCAATGCTAAAACAGGATAATTATGCACAGGATCTTTTTTTTTTTTTTTTAATGACATGAAGCAATGTGATCCAGAATCCTTGACAACCTTTTGTGCACTGATCTTCTACAGCATCCCTGTAAGTTTGGAGTGTTCTGTTATTCCTGCATCAAAGAAAAACCAAAGCCCAGGGACGCCAAGGGCAAATCCACCAAGAGATTCAGGCACTGAAATTGTCCACATTGCAAAAGTCAAGTTTTAGGTGGTTTCATTATTTTGGAACTCACAAGTCCATGTAGTACCCAGAGTTCTGGTGGTTCATATACCACCAAGTGTAAAATGGGATTCAGGGGTTGGTCTTGGTTTGGAACGACAGGTGTCTGCCAGGGAGAGCTGGGAGCTTCCCTTGGAATGGAGAATGTAAACCTCCTCCATCTGAATTATTATAATTTTGAAATTAAGGGGCTCTCAGGCAAAGATATGGGAATAGGAATACCAGTTCTTTACTAGGAATTTTAAAAATACAAATGTTGTAGTGCAGAAAACAAAAACAAAACAAAACAAAACAAAACAAAAAAAAAACCAAAAAACGAACAAACAAAAAAGCAACTCAAGCAAACAAGAAAAAATCCTAGAAACACTGACAGTCAGAACACGACCTGACACCCTGGTCAGGGTGTTGGGAGCAGTCCAGTTAAGTCCTCCTGGAGTGACAGATGTGGTTCTGTTGGAGCAGAGATGATCCTGTAGAAGGGTCCAGTGGTGAGGTGGATCTGGTCTTCCACTGGGAATCCAGTGCAAACAGGCTGTGCTGGTGTTCTGAATCTCAGGTTTAATCCAGGCAGGAATGCTTGGCTCCTCCCAATGGGGTGATGTAATTGTATCAGCCATGCAGTGAGCCTCGATGGCCCATGAACAGCAGATATCCCCTGGAGGGAGGATGGGTCCTGGAAGAGATAAAGAACAGCTGGCCTATTAACAGAAGACACCCACCCCCTCCCCCCTGGAGTGATGAGGAATGGGTTATACAAGAGATAAAGAAAAAAAAAAAAAAAACCATGTCCCCAAACGTTTCAACAGGTAGAAAGTAGAATACACATTTTTGGTTACATATTGCAAGACAAGCCAAGGGGAAATAAGTGGAGAGGCACTTTAGGAAACATCTGGAAGAAGTGCTGTCTGACACTCCCTGCAGTGGCCCAGGAGAACCAGTGGTCTGGATTCTCTCAGGAGAGGCAGAGCAGGAGAAAATCTGCACTCATTCTATGCCCAGCAGGGAGAGAGCTGGGTTCAAATCATCACCAGACAAATATTAAAACATTGATTGATGGCAGTCAGTCTGTCTTCTTGTGGCAGTTCACTTGCCTAGGAGACTTAACACCCTGCTCCTACTTTTTTCCAAAATGGTCTTTTTCCGTACTTTCTTCACACAGACCATTTGTGACTTAGAAGATGCCACATGATGCCACATTAACCTCATCTTCTCTGAGGCTAAAAATGTTGGAGTCCTCATCCAAAGCAGGCAGGAATGCACTGGGTTATGGATCTCACACTTCCAAACTCTGTGTTCTTGGGGTTTATGTGTGGGGTGACAAATGGGGGCAACAGGAGGGACACTTCTACTCCAACCCCACGCTCCTGTTGGCAGAAGTGCAGCAGACCAGCATGTTCTGGGGAGCCAGATGAGGTTTTCATGCCTCCAGCACCCTCCAAAATCAGCATCTTCATGCCAGGAGGCAGCTCTAGAGATAGCCCTACAGTGATACTCTACTGCTGAAAGGTTTTTTGCACAAAACCCTCGAGCAATGTACATAATAACCTGAGAATTTATAGAGACTCTTCCATGCCCTCTGATTTTTTAAACATAATTTTCGATTTCTAATTCATGAAAGCCTCCTTGCAGTTTGTTCTCAAGCCCTTCTGTCGTCTGCCTAGCGCTTTCTTTTTTTCCACGAGTATCCAAAGTCATTAAAAATGCAAGTACAACTATATATATCCCTCTAATACTATATATATTGTTATGGAGATAGTTCTAAGAGATAACGTTATGAAGGATCTTATGAAAGATCTTATCTTCGTGTGAAAGCTTTATTAATGCCTCACCAGAGGTAACTGAGGATCAGTTTTGCCCTCTGTAATTAGCTGAAATTACCTCGACCTTCTCTCCAGGCTGGGTGAACAACATGCAGAACTGTTGCCTCAGTTACTGCTCTGAATCTGTGCTTGTTAAAAAGAATAAAATGTGAGGAGTGAAGGACAGTCCATACCCAGCTAACTCCCCTCAGCATCTGGTTTTGCTGTAATATATTTTAGGCTGTCTAGATGCAAATATTCCACAGGACCCTTTCTCACAAAGATTTATGCCACAGTTTCTGGGTTATTTCCTCTTCAGAGGGATGGGAGCATCTGAAACCTGTAGCCAGATGGAACAAAAACTACTTCAGCAGGTGAGCAAGGACCCTCCCCATCCCAAAATGACCACATTTTCAGCAACCACGTTATTGCTCATACTCAAGTCATTTTTTCCCCTCTTCCCAGAACATCTGGGTCTGGTTCAGTGTCTGAGCACGTGGCAGGTCATGCCAGGCTCTCTCCTCACGCCCAGCCCAGCTTGAAGTTCCAAGCAGTCTCATGCTGAGCCCTGACATCCCACATTAGGGAAAATAAATAGATGCACAGATAATAAAACACACAGGCTTGTCAACAACTTTTAACTAAACATGAAAAAGGAGCAGGTGTAAATTTAGAAAGACCTGAGTTCCAGGCTTGAGCAGCGAGTGGCAGGTGCACGCTCTCAATCAGGGAATGCTGATATAATTCCTGCCAAATCTTCCAGTTGTTTTCCTCAGTCTTCATCAGTCAGAGGATCAGCGAGCTGGCATTTATCCAAGCCCCAGCCTCGCTTAAGTTCCAACCAAAGTGCTCATTCTGAGTATCAGAGCTGGATTAGGTAAACATCAAAGGTGGGTGTTTTAAGTAAGCTTAAGGTAGCACAGCCTGGGCTTTTATTTTATCTCACCCTCTCAGCTGCACACTGAGCACCCAGAGTGGAGAGGTCACTTCAGACCTGTGAATCCTCTCCTCAGGGCAGGTGAGGGACTGCACAGTTTCACTCCCTGTATTTGATTTTTTGGTAGCACTCCCTAATAAAATAAAAAAAAAAAAATAGGTTGCATCAGATATACAAAACTGGGCCAAGAAATTAAAAAACAATCTAAAAAAAAATCTAAAAAATCTAAAACAATCTAAAATCTAAAAACAAAACAAAACAAACCCAAAGCCAAATAAAGATCTCCCCCTGTCACCTCTACCTGACCACTGCTTTTATACAGAGCTCAGCTTCAACCTTTACCCAAACCAAAATCAAAATGACCAAAATGACCAGTGTCTTTCACAGTGCTGTCACCCACAAGGGAAGGTTTTCTCAGGGCAAGGCAGCATTGGGATTTTTGTCACACAGAACTTCTGCTGAGGTGCTGTTACTGCTGTGAATTAAAAGGTAAAGTTGTCTTTCTGAGTCTGCCTCAGCTCCACCTCCCTTAATCATCCCAGAGAGCTCCTGAGGTTTTTAGAGCTGTGTCTTACCACGGTTCACCCATGGAGAAGAGAAAGAAAGACTCAAAAATAGGCCAAGACATTTTGGACAGGAGACAGTTTCTTGAGCAGATGTTTAAATAATGCTTCCTAAAAAAAAAAAGCAGGCCTCATTCTCCTGAAATGAAACACTATCTGCATCAACTAAAAGCAGTTCTAGAGTGTTTTTAGTGATCCCCAGCAACTGCAAACAGTAGGAGGTACCAATAAGGAAACAGCATGACTGAACTAATTTCCTTTGGCACGGCAATAACCCCAAATAAATCTGCTTTCTCTTCAAAGAGGCAAAGCTCAAGACAGCACTGCATTTGGGGAACCTCTCATTGGGGTCAGTTGTTTCATGTTCCAGTGTCGTACTGAAAAAATCACCCCGTGAAAACTTCACGTAGCAGTAGATCAGTAATAAATGGTTGGTGGATTTGTCACTGGCTCATGAATCAGCTCTGCCTTTATTAATATTTTTTTTAAAGTGATGCTGTTAGTGTTTCAAGGGAACACAAAGGATTTTGGATCACACAGAAGATGTTTCTCCACTGGACTCATTTCTCCACATTTCTTCATGGACAAATTGCTTTTTGCCTTTTTTTTTTTTGTTATCTCCACCTTCTCTCACCACCCAGGCAGTACCTCATACCTGAGAGGTCTGTGACAACTCAGGCTCATTTTCTCTTGGCCCAGGTGGCTCCAGAAGTAAATTGTTCGTGGACAGGCATCTCAAACTGATTGGCAAATAATCCAAGTGTTCAAAACCAGAAGTACACACACACACACACACACACACACACAAACCACAATGGAAAACAAAGCCGTGGGTCAACACCAGATGAATGCTCTCTGTAGGTGACCAGCCAAAATATCTCTGGCAGGAGTCCAGTCAGAGGCTAGCTGGCTTATAAGGGTTGTTAAATGTCCTCTCCATCGTGTTGGATTGTGCCTGGACATGTCTAGGCAGGAAAGCACCTCCTGGCATGGCTTTGCCATCTGCCACCCCGTGATGGATGTGAGACCAGGCCTCTTGCTTGGCTCCTGTGCTGTCACTGCAATTTCACCCCCCAGAGAAATGTTTGAGCACCTCAGCCCTACCCCAGAGCTATTTACTAACAACAAAAATGGGTCTAACTACCAAACAGAACCTCTTGGGGGTCACAGCACCAAGGCCCTCGAGGGGCTGGAACTGGTAGACCTCAGCCACACTTTTTATATCCCTGCACCTCAGTGACTCCACTTGCAGAGCTGAAGGAGAAAAAAACTTCATTTTTCCCAAAGCAGTGAAGCTCTCCTGAAAGGCGACAGGGATCCAGGACATGGCACAGGCTGGCACACACTGGAGAGGGGAAAGAGGGAAGGAAGCCTGCTGGGACCAGGTGATTGCTCAGGCAGGCAAGGCTTGCTAATGAACACATCAAGAATGAGCTTGAATTTCAGCTTTGTATGAGCTCAGGGAAAGGTTCCTCTGGGGAATTTGCAGCCTTTGCTTCTGAGAAAGCAATGGAGATGAAATCCATGATCAATAATTCTTTAATTTCACAGGGTGACATAAAACCTAATGCACAAAACACAGAAATTTCATGAAGTTTACCCCAGAACACGGAACCTGCTCCTCAAAAAATGCCAGCACAGGCTTTGCCACCCTTCCCTTGAAGTACAAGGTGGATTTCCTTGGCTTTACCTTATCTGAGGTGGAAACAAAGCAGATACATGGATGACACAAACCTGTAACACACAAAAGGAGAATTATCCCCACATGACAGATGCCAGCCTTGCCAAACCAACACTGATTCCAACAGCAGGCACAGCCTCAAGGATGCAGCCTCCGAGTCTCCTGTTGTGCAGAACTGAGACTTTGGGCCTGTGACACAAGCACAAAAAGTAGTTAATAAGTAATTACATTAAAGAACTGTGTTTGGTTATCTCAACCAATGCAGCTTCTTGGTTGCAAAGAGGCCTGCGGGGTTTTTATGTTATTTCTCAGAATTGATGGAAGGTCCTTTCCCCCAGCCTAATTAGGCAAAACTAGGTTTTCACCTCTGCTGCTTTTGGATGGCTCAGATTTGTGGGTGTCCCGTTAAGAACATTATTTCAAAGCATCATCCAAGACAGAAATTTACCTCAGCAATAACATCCCTGGGAAGGGACAGCTATTTCTTTCTTCTGTTGTCTAATTGGAGCAAAAGAGATTATTAATCCTCCTGGAATTACTGATTTACCAACACGGCCATTGCAGCGTGCACTCATTGCTCCAGGTAGAAAGTAATACCTTAAAAATGGGTTGGTTAATCAATCAACATCAGATTTTAATATTAATTGTCCCCTTGAAACTGATTCTCAACAAATATCACAGTTACTGTTGCTTTGCTAACATTTTAATGGGTCATTAACTAAAACCAGCCATTACCTTCTGCCGTTACAGTTTCATAAGGATTTATTAAGGCAACTTCATGTATTATTAAAAACAAAGTTCGTGGCTCTAATGTTCTAAAACTTCATCTCCCTCAGGCTTCCACTGATTGCTTCAAAGGTAGAAACATTTGCCAAACATATAATTGAGTCGTTCCGTTCAGATCAATCCTTTAAAACAGTGTTTCTTGCTCTTAAAATTGCTTTTTTCCCCCTGTTCTCCCTTCTCAAGGAGAAAGTGGCTGTGTATAAAATAAATGTGAATATGTGGAAGTACGTAGAGCTTTGTTAGCTTTCTGATGAATCAAAAGGGGATGGACCTGGAATATCAAAAAAGAAGGGCAAGCTTAGAAAGTTGGGTCTGTCAATATGATTAAAGCCATTAAGTGGAAATTCTTCTGCACACAATGTGTTATTAAACCATGAAAATCATCCACCCCTAGAAGTCGTTAGGGGCAAAGCTTAGGCTCACCACAGAGTTCAAATTTCGCACAGAACCCAGGAATTCTAAGCCTCGTTCTCCCATAATTGAAGATAGTCTTAAACTTTGGAGTATGAAGCTTAGAATTACCTTTAATGACTTCCTGAGGTAATTAATCCTGCAGTCTAAATAACATTTGTAATTATTAGCTATCAGAGTGACATACTTAAGACAAAAAAAAAAAAAAATAATCATATTTGCACCTTACCGGGTCTTCCAATAGAGCATGGATGAAATTAAGGTCACTCCATTCTGAGAAGGCTCCTTTACACCTATATTTTCTTGACTTTGTCTCTCTTTTTTTTTTCTTTTTTTTTTTTTTTCCACTGGAGAGATATCCGAAAACAGGAGTTTCACACTTACAGCTCATCACATTCCCTAGTGTTCTACCAAGAATTTAAAATACTGACAGTTTCCATGTGGTGACATGAAAGGGAAAAAAAAAAAAAACCACCAACATTTTCCCTCCAGCCTGTGAAATCAGACTCAGGTTCACAATCAGCTCTGTGCCTCTCTATTCCATGCTCTGGAGCACAATTGCTTTGAATTATTCTGCACCCCGAATAAAGAGGTGCCAAGTTGAAGGAAAGATAGGAAAGGGACAAGAGACTTCACCTCAGTGCAAGAGCTGAGCTTTTGTGGCTGAAATTCAGTTTTCCCAGAATTTCACTGATTCCTCTGTGTTGGATAGTGCATGGGGGCAGGCTGCTGGCCTCAAGAAGTGCTGAACATTCAGGTTCCTTCAATAATATATTCCTAAAAATCATATTGTCACCAAAAAAAAGGGGCAGATTTTATTCCCAGTTTATGCCAATCCAAAGAAATCAAGCCATCAAAGCAGAGCCATTTATGTTACTTAAAAAAAAAAAATAAACCTGATTTTCAGGCTGCTAAGGATTTGTAACCTGGTCCTAAATGGTTCAATTGTTACTGTGGATGAGTTGATAATATTTATGAATGCAGAGTTTTCTCCAAATGGCTTGGATTTATTTCACCTCTGCCAGGCAATGCTGCAGAGATTCATCTGCAAGTACTGCAGAGATAATGTCTTAATTTATTTCTCTTGGGGGGGGAAACAGAGAAACACCAGGCTTGTGAAAGAGATCTGATGATAAAAGTTCATGACTTCATGTTTTTTAAAGAAATCATCTGTGAAACGTTCCTGTCTATTAAAAAATAAACTTCAGTGCTATCCCTAAAACACCTGTTCCCACCGGGTTCCCATGGCTGTAGAGACATTCATGGAAAACCTCTTTTTGTCCCTGATCAGTTACAACACCTATAGGGAGAACTGCACTGCTTTTCTTGTAATTAGCAACTGCTACTTAACAGAACAACTGCTCGCTCTCAAAATGTGCTGTACCTTTGGAAACCAAGAATTCCTCTGCAAGGAAGTGAAAGTAGGATGTATGGAACTGCTAAACTTACATGCACCTGCTTTTACATAAGCCAATGTGTTTCCAGTGATGAAAATCACAGTCTTTCAGATCCAAATGAATCGTTTAAATTAGCAAGGCTCGTGTTCCATCGTTAGAAATACCTTCCAGCTTCACAGGATGCAGAGATTTCTTCCTCAGCAGAGGTGTCTGAAAACAGGAGCTTCAGGACGCTTTTAAAAAAGAGGAAATTTTGCCATCCAGTAAATCGTGGAAATTAAAAAAA
>VXBN01013507.1:242294-252387 GCA_013397395.1 Sinosuthora webbiana
AAAAAAAAAAAAAAAAAAAAAAGCCTCTGAATGCATTTGCCTGTGTGAAATAATGTCTCACAAAAGATGCAGGGAAAGGAGCCAAGGTTCACAAGATAAAATAATCCTCAAGTGAACATTTCAATGCCACACCCCACCAAAGGTAGGTCACGGAAACCAACTGCCTTACAGCATAACTCTATAGTAAAAAAAAAAATACAAATTAAAAACCAACCCCATAAAACCAGAAAATCCTCCTTTCCATTTCCAACAAGAACCCCGAATCTGGAGGCATCTTCTCATTTGCAGTCAGCAAACAATCAGACACCACTTTTCCTGCTCCCCAAGTCCTGCTCATCCCTGTGTGACACCACGTGGCTGTATCCTTACCTCTCACCCTCTCCTTTCCATGGAAGGAATAATCTCCTGCAGGACTGAAGAAAATCACCCTCAGTCTGTTCTCAGGTCCTCACTCTGTCATTGTACCTGGATGATGTCATCATGATGTCATTTATGGATTAGGAAAGGAAGAGCCTGTAACTTTTGCTGATGTTTTTCCCTAAGCATTCCCTTACCTTTCCGAAACACCCCTGATCAACTTTATTTCTTGTGCTTACCAACCCTTCTCTGCCTGAAGGACATTGTGTGCTCTCTGCAGAGGATCTATTTATTTATTCATTCATTCATTCTATTTAACTGAGAATTTATTAATTTATTTGTTTGTTTGTAGTTTTCTCTACTAAGTCGAGTACAACATGGATCTGCTTCTTAATTAAGGCTCAAACGGTACAATAAATGATTACAGGAACTCACCTATGTATGCATGTGTATATATATATATATATGGCTTTGAATTATGCTGGTAATGGCAAAAAAAGGGGAATGTGTGATTAATAGGAAACCCAACTCCTCTACACTCACCTATATATATATGGCTTTGAATTATGCTGGTAATGGACAAAAAAAAAATGGAAATGAATGATTAATAGGAAACCCAACTCTTCTACATCTACCTATACATATATATGGCTTTGAATTTTGCTGGTAATGGCAAAAACAATGGGAATGAGTGATTAATAGGAAACCCAGGTTTTCTATTTTACTGTTGAGTACGAATCTCTGAGTAACTTAAATCAAAGGGGAAGAAAGGAAGGTGGAGGGTTAGGAGAAGTCACAAGGCTAAATCACGGCACACCAAACTATCATTCAGAGTTTCACCACTAGCTGGATTAATAAGAACACTAAATCACAAATATCTGTGTGCCTAAAATGTGCCTAAAATACAATTATAAAAAAAAAAAAAAAAACTCAATTAGCAAAATCATTGCCCCTTCTCCAGTGGGGAGGATGTTAGCAGGGGCATTGTGCCTTCATGCATTATCCAAACTATATTCACACATTAGAGCCCTGATTATCAGCAGTGGCCCAATATCACAGTAACTAATCATTTTCTCCCTAATTTATTTACAGCCTAAGGGGAAAGGCCTGTCTCCATGGCCACATGCAGACAGTTGTGTGTTAATTCCATCCATCCTCTGATCTGGCCAGGTGTGAGTCAGCTCCAGCCCAAAAGCCATAAAACCTCATTAATGAGGTGTAGTTCTTATCAGCATGGGCCAATTAGTGCACTAACAAGGGCAGCTTTGGGTCTGGATGAAGTTAGGGCTGTCTGTGTCAGAGCAGAGGTATGACAAACACCATTA
Organism: Sinosuthora webbiana; assembly: GCA_013397395.1. NCBI lineage: Eukaryota > Metazoa > Chordata > Aves > Passeriformes > Sylviidae > Sinosuthora > Sinosuthora webbiana. The sequence continues at coordinate 243,977 of VXBN01013507.1, forward strand.
ATGCTGCCAGGACTTGCCAAGTTTGTTGCTGGAATTGGTTCTTTGCATAAAAAAAAAAAAAAAAAAGTCACCTTAAAAATTGAAGTGTCACAGAAAAAAATGAAATTATGGCAAACTTCAAAAGAGGTTTGGGTTGTGGGGCAAAATCAGCCTGGGCTGCATTAGGGTGGTTTGATTTATTTTTTTTTTTTAATTTTTGATTTTTGATTGCATTGCTGGCAGTTTGATGGAGATGATCCTTCCCCTCTGCTCAGGGTGGATTCAGACACAGCCTGCAGGTCTCTGTTACAGGAGACATGGGCCCACAGAGAGACCTACCTCAAAGAAAATTAATGGGCTGAAAAATATGGAGAAAGGCTGATAGAGCTGAGACTCCTTAGCCTGGAGAAGAGAAGATTCAAGGGTTGCCAGTGTGTAAAAGCAGCTGATGGGGGGTAAAGAAGATGCTGTGACCTCAGTGATGCCCAGTGAAAGGGCAAGAGGAAATGGGCACAGGCTGAAATACAGGAAATTCCACTTAAACCTACAAATTTAACTTTTTCAATTGTAATCAAATACTAGAAACCGTTTTCCCAGAGAAGCTGTTGAATACTCCATCATTGGAGGTACTAGAAACTTGTCTGGGCATGGTCCTGAGGAAATCTGCTGTAGTTGACCCTGCTTTGAGCAGAGGGACTGGACTCAATCTCAAGAGCTCCTTTCTAGCCTCAACTATTCCCTGATTCTGTAATTTCTTCATAATCAAAACGGTTAAAGAAAAATAAAAATAATTTCCAGAGGAAAGAGAAAAGCAGTCAACCCCAGAAGAAAATCCCTTTTCTGCCAAGACAGGAATGAGGCTGCTAACATCAGCTGTACCTTTTTCCCCCAGAGTGAATTAAGTTTAGCCAGCTCTCACTTCAACATCCAAAATTAGATGGCATGAACTCCAGTGTCCTCCACCAAACCATGACCAGCACCATGCTAATGAGGTAATATCACCCTGGCACCCCAATTATCTCACGACTGCCTTTGTGACAGAGGGGTTTGCCAAATGACTTTGAGGAATTTGCTCTGTTCAGAGCCAGGAGCTGATTTTCATCCTGCAGGTCCCCAGAGCAGAAGCTGAGGGAGAAGAGGGGTGCTCCTTCCTCTGTGATATTTCAGTGTGAGGTATGTAATGCTCTGTGACAAAAAAAAGAAGAAAAAAAAAAAAAAGAACCCAAAAACTCTGCTGCCAGATCTGCAGATCTGCAGCTCAGCCTGGTGTTTGAGGACTCGGTGTTCTGAAGAGAGAGAGAAACAGATCTTTGGAGAGATCTCACCTTGCAAGAGTCTTCACAACAAAATCCTGACGCGGCTGCGAGGGGAAAACAGAGGATCACGTTATCCCCCAGCACGATGAATCACACGGAGCAAAATCTGTGGCAGCCAGAACAGCTCCTCGTGCTTGCATAATGCTATTAAACATTTTCATTCATTTCTGCTTGTTAAAGTAATATGATGACTTCCTCCAGTTTCAAACATGGCAATGAAAGGAAGCTTTACTTTCCTCAGCCTGCTGTGCTGCCTCACTGCCAAAGGCAACAGCTTTTTTAATCCAAAGTAAGAGTTACAAGATGAAATGCATTTACCAGATCAGGAGGAAAAGAAAGAAAAAAAAAAAGAAAGAAAGAAATGAAAAAGGGAAATGGACCCTTCTCACCTGCCCATGTATAACCATGTGAGCTAAATTAAACACACACGTTGTCAGCTGGAAACTCATTTGCATGAGGGACAGCTGGCAGGGTTTTGGGAGTGTGTGGGGAGGGCAGAAGTGTCCCTGTCCCTTCCCCTGTCCTGAGCAGCAGTGAGGGCTGAGGAGAGATTCCACTGCAAGGCTCAGGCAGCTTTGATGGAGGCGAGTCCCAGGATTCAAAGCACAGTGTATAAAGGAGAGAATCTGCTTTGGAGTCCATTTATAACCAGAGCAGGACAGAGGCAGACAGGGAACAGAAGCCTGTGGCTCTCCCTCAGGGACTGGCTGCACAAAGAAGGAGATGCTGGTTTTGAAACCCAAAGACTGAAACGTGGCAGTCATGAAAGTGCAGACGCCTTCTCCTCCAGTCCCCTCAGTCCTCTCTCATTTCAATACACACAGAAATGTAGCAGCAGTTTGCTCCCCACTGCTGCCAGCTTTACCCGGAGCACACAGCTCTGAGTTGGGAGTGTTGAGGAATTAAAAGTGAATTGACAGTGATCAATATGCCTGAGTTCAGTACCACGAAAATTAAAGAGATTTTTACCCAGTAACTTCAATGGAAGCAGAACTACTGCCTGACTAACAGTGCTTTAGGACTCATCCCTTTACCATCAACTGTGAACAATATTTTAAAAGACTTGAGTCATAATTACAGTTTTTAATTCACCTTGCCAGCTCAGTCTCGCTGGTGACACAACAATTTCATCCTGTTCTCTCCTCACCACTGTGGCTGCACCTGCCCCTTGTCTGAGTCTCCTGAGCAAACAGAACTTGCAGGGCTGTTTTTAGACACTAAAAGGCAGCTTGGTCATTCTCTCACCAGGCACTGCAGTTATTTCTGTTTAATCAAACAGGCAGCCTGCACCTTTCTGGGTTTAACCATGGACATGAGTAAGGGCTGTTTCTCACTTTTGTAAAGTCAACATTTTCTGATGCTTTCAGCAGCCTTCAGGAACGGGGAGTTTTGCAGGATCTGGCAGTGGTTATTCCTGCATCCTGCACATGCTTCCAGCACATTGTCACACCTGCAGTTCCTGCAGCTCCTGTTTCTCACAGATGTCTGGCAATGCTCTGCATGGGTTATTTCTCTCTGGTAACTATCCTTCATTAGTTTTTTCTTTAGTAGTTTCCCTATCCCCCTCCCCTTTTTCTTTTTTTTTTTTATTCTCCCAGAATAAAGAAATCAGGATGCATATTAGATATATTAGATGCCTGTTTTCCTGGAAGTCTTTTTAGACATAAACTGTAAGAAGATTTTCTCCATTTTTCTGATTTTCAGCTAATTACTGTCCCCTTGCACGTGCCATTCAGACTGTCAGTTTGAATCGTGTTTCCTGTCTATCTGCAAGGCCAGCACAGCAAGCAGAACAAACTCATAGTTTGAGTTTATTTATAAATAAATTATATTTTGTGAAGAAGTAGCAATGCTCAGGTTGATTGAGGGCCATTTAAGGAGGTGGAGTTTTTCCCAGTGATTTTTTTTCCCCTTTCCCTAAACATGCCAGCGTGTATCTCAAGCTGTCTTGAGCTTGTCTCCAGGATGCATTCCTAACCCTTGTAGCTCTCCTCAGCTGTTTCATTTGAGACTTAAGGGAACATTTCATTAGAAGACAGGATGGAAGCAGAGAAAAGGATTGTGGTCACACCAGCACTGACTGATGGAAGCAGGACGACTGCCAATAAGGGTCCTGAATTCATATTTTTAGGTTGATTTTCAGCAATGGTTTCTTCAATGTTGAGTAGGAATAGACGTTGGATCGTAGGGAACAGGAATAAATAGTCTCTCTGGTCTTTATACTTTCCCAGAAGCTGCGAATAAAATTCACATAGTTAATTTTAATATCAAATATAAAAAAAAAAGATCTGCCATTTCCACATACAGAAAAGACACGCAACAATATTGTTGTCTCAAAAATCAATGTGAAGCTCACATTTTCCTCTAAAAATTGAGAACTTCCATTTCATTTTCCATTTCATTTTAGGAGAGCTTTACACAAAGTGCTGTGGAAGAGGCAAATATTACATAGAACTATTGTTGGTAATACTGAGGTGATGTTCATATAATAGAGGGAGTGAATATATTAAGAATACAGTGCTGGTGGTCACCAAAAAGAGCTTTTTTTTTTTTATTATTTTTTTTTTTTTAGGAATTGGGACAATTACATATTTTTCTGATAGTTCACAGATAAACTTCTCTTTCCATCCCTGCCATCACATCATCACCTCCAGGCAGCACTGGAATCCACCAGGATCAAAGCTGAAAGCCAAAAGCCATCCTGTCCCCAACAACCTGCAGAACAACTGCAAAACAACTGCAGACCACCTTGGAAAGAAGAATGACAATGCTCCCCCTCTTCCACAACGTTCCTTCCCACGCCAATTCTCTAAATTTCCTCACAACCCAACAAGATGCTCGCAGAAAATGCCAGGATTAATTCGTGGGGAGGGATGGAAAATGTTATTCTCAGATGTGCAGAATGCTGGTGGCGCTCAGAACAGTTAAGTACAGCCCTGCTATTAGTGAGAAAAAAAGCTAAGTTGTGTCTTGCAGCTGCAACTGTTAAGAGGGTTGATTGTGCAATTAATTACTTCCCAGAAAACTCAAGTTGGTATTTTGTGACAGGAATATTTATTGGTAATCACTCAGGAAAAAAGCAGCCATCCACGACTGTCCGACACAGAGAATTCCTGGATATTTGGACTTGACACTTTATTTTGTGCCGTGGCACAAGGCAAAACTGAACAGATTAAAGCCAAAAACATATATTCCAGCAAACAGACAAAGGAAAACTGTTATTTTTTTCCCCCCACATTAAAATCAACACACCAATAACTGCTGAAGTACTTGGCTGTTTTTAACTCTGTATTTTCTCCTGTGCTGCTTAGGTTCTTTTCTTTACCTGTGTGCTTGTCTCAGGTGAGTAAGATAACACAGGTACACAAATAATTAAAGGTTCTGGGCCATCATATTTCATATGTTCACTGGTAGGAATAGGAACTGGAGTTGCCACTCTGACCAGACCATGGCTTGACTTCAGAAGGGTCACAGCAGCAGTGAGATTCACAGTTCACTTAAAAAAATTGATTAAATCTCACGTGGTTTGTGTGGACAGTAAAAAAGAAATTGAAAGGTGCTATGTTGCTATGTGGTCTTTTGTAGCCACAAGTGAAAACCTTACAGAAAAGTTTATAATAATAAGTGGAAGGTGTGGTCCATCCAATGACCCATGTCAGGTTCAAGATCTGATAGGGACAACTCCAAAACCAAAAGCAGAAGCATTTGCAGCTTCAGCTGGTGAAGCAGGGCCTCAGACTGAGATATTTGACAGCCCCATATTTCCTCTGACAGGACAACACACAGAATACAGAATCAGAGAACCACAGAATCACAGAATTGCAGAATCAGAGAATTATGGAATCAATCACAGAATGGTTGGGGCTGTAAGGAACCTCTGAACATCACCAAGTCCAATTCCCCTGCTAAACCAGGTTTACCTGGAGCTGACTGCCCAGCCAGGAGACTCCACAATCTCTCTGGTTAACCTGTTCCACTGCTCTGGCACCCTCAAGGTAAAGTTTTTCCACAAACTCGCATCAGTCAGACAAAAAGCTTGTTCTGAGATAAAACTGCTGTTCAAATCCCAGGAGATTTCTCACACACATGACAGTTCCTACTTAGACTCACCCTCAGCTGCAAAACCAGTCCCTTCTCTCTGTCAGAGGAGACATTCCAGATACTCCCACACTGATATTTGGGGTTCATCTTGCAGCCACCTTCAGCCAGACCCGGCAGAGTGAGCTCCCCGTTTTCTATCAGGTCAGAGGTGCAAGGCAGGATTTAGGTGTGAGATTAAGGTTGATCCTGGCCTATCAAAGCAGGTATTGACAAACATGGTGCTTCTTATCTTCTCCCTCCTGAGGCTGCTGTGCAGCTGAGGAGCCTGTGAAGAGAAGCCAAAATGTGTTTGCCCTGGGAAGACTTTTATTCCTCCAAGGACCCCAAAACAAGCCGAGTATTTCAAAGAGACAATGAGGACCATCACTCTGAAAGTTAATTAAAAGCTCCAGCTGAATGTGAGGCTGGGCTCAGGCACAGAGGAGGGGCTGTGAAATCCAAACCCCATTTCCAAGAGTGACAGTGGGGTTATGACACCACAAAATCACTGGCTGCACTTGGGGCCCAATGGAACCACTGAAACCACGCCTGAGTCCCCTGTGGTACCCGTGAAAACCACACAAATGCTCCACTTGGTGAAGGGAAAACAATAGTCATTACAAATGGTTCAGCCTTTCAAATGGTGCTGCATTCCTCGCAGTGAAGTTGGGTGAGGTTGGATATTTTCTTTTTGGGCAGCCACGAGTGTGAGTGAGTGACAGATTGGGGAGGGTTTCACGGAAAGCTGCAGTGAAAACTGCACAAGCAGCTCATGGTCAGGATTTCATGGTCTCAAATCTTTCAGCTTGGAAAGACTGCACTTGAGCACTGAAAATTGGCACCACTTCACTTACTGTGTGTGTATTTCAAAAAACCATAATCTGCAACAGCACACAGACAAAAGTCATATTATTGCAGCAGAAGGAACAGCAGAAAAAAAATCACAAGTCAAAAAATCTTGCCCCAGTCCTGTTCAGATTTGGGGTTAAAGCTGGGAGTGTCTCCCAGCTCTCCAAGTAGTGATTTAACTGTGTGTTCCAAAGAAAAGATTTCCAATTTTATCTTACTTAATAAATAAATTCTCAAGAAGGAGTAACTGTGCTGTAGCACATTGTAAAATAGAAACTTCCAGAAGTTTTATTATGTTTTTTTATGGGAAGGTCAATTGATCTAGAAACCTGTTTTGTTGTTTCTGCCTCCTTCTAAAGTAGCCTCTTTTTATAGTCTCACTTTTTTTTTTTCATTATTTTATTTTTAACAATAGACTTGCATGAACTAAAATACTGATCCTTTAATTACGCTATCTGAAAACAGGCAGAGAATTTTTCACTAGAAATCCAAGGGAAAAAACCCAACCTACAAAACATGAAGAGATTTGCAAACCAAAACACCAAGACAATTTGAAAATTACCTCAAGTTACATGATGATTTACACTTCCATTCTGATATCATCTGAAAAATCTCAATTTTCAAGGTATAGGGTTAAGAATAACTGAAGTTTGTCTTACTTTGACTCCCACTGGATTTCAAGAGGCTGTATTAGAATTCTGTAAAGTGATGGCGAGGAAAAAATACACAAACTTCAGCAAAACCAACATTGCTGAGTGCAATGTTCTGTTCAGTAGATACTTTGCACTGTTTTATTATTTTATCTGTACTTTATTTTTTTTTAATTTTATAGAAAAATACTGAAAAACACTTTCATCCAAAGGACAGGATTTCACTGAAAGCATATAAAAGAAAGTACTAACCCAAGGACAGGAAAAATGTTCATATTTACAAATTAAAAAAAAAAGCAGAGCTGTGTTTTCCTGAAAGGGAAAAGTCCAATGAGCCTTCAAGGAAAAAAAATTCAAGAAAAGCCATTGTATTTTTATTCTGAATACACCAAGAATATTTAGCAATAGGGATGGAAATAGTGATTTTATCAGTGACAGGAAGGCTGCACAGTCTCTCCTCTGTTGCCTGATGCACAAATCCATTCTTGGTGCCTTGAATGCCAACACTCACACAAATACACACATGTTCATAGAATTGTAAATACCAGGGAGAAAGGAAACAAAAGACCAGCCAGGAATGCATTCCATGACAGCAATTAAACGCGACAAAAGGGGAGCAGGATAAAAAGAAAATCTCAGAACAAATATTAGGTTAAGAAATTTTATTATCAGACCTTTTACGAGAGATTTTTTACAATTAAAAACAAGGAGATGTTGAAATGTATCTTGAAATTCAGCAGCAACACAACCCCCAAATTGTCACAGGGTCAAACATCCAGCACTTTTCACCAAGGCAAGATGCATTTCCACCAGAATTCCCCAGGCAGCCAACTGATTTTTCTGTAAACTTCTGTAAATCCAGAGGACTCCATGAGGAAGTAACTAAATGGAGTCACTCTGGCATAAAACTCCAGTAATTCAGAGGAAGCTCAGACCCAAGAGATGAAAGGTTATGTGTGAAAAACTCTGAGTAATAGGCTGAGTATTCACATGGCAATGCAAACCTCCCCCCCAGAAATACACAAAGTGTAAAGAATTTGTATGAAAGCTCACCAAGCTACCATTGACATATTTTTTTTTTCTGGTTTTGTCGATAAGCCTGTTTTTAATAATAATAATTAATTTATATCTAGGTGTGACTTCTGTAAAAACAGTGCATTTATTATTTTCACAGTACTTCGTGAAGTCCAGAGACTACAGGCTTTACTAAACAACTCAAATAATCAAAAAAAGGTAATTAAATGAAGGAAAAGTTTAAAAAAAAATAGAGTAAAAATAGTGCATTTTTTTTCAATAACTTCACAATTATATAATTATTTAAAATCATAGATAAAATTACAATAAATGTAATGTTGATGTTGATGTCTGATATGCTTTTTTTTTTTTTGGTTGTGTTGTTGTGTTTTTTTGTTTTTTGGGTTTTTTTTTTATTTTTTTTTTTGTTTTTTTTTGTTGGGTTTTTTTTTTTTTTTTTTTTTTTTTTTGGTTTTTTTTTGTTTTTTTGGGTTTTTTTTTTTTTTTTTTTTTTTTTTTTTTT
>VXBN01013507.1:252401-279018 GCA_013397395.1 Sinosuthora webbiana
TTTTTTGTTTTTTGTCGGTTTTTTGGGGGTTTTTGTTTTTTTGGTTTTTTGTTTTTTTCTTTCTTTTTTTTTCTCTTTTTTCTTTCCCCCTGGAAAATAGACATGTTTTTATCTGGCTGGTGCACAGTGTGAAAAACACCAACAATGTATAAACCTGTTGGCAAACCAACAGAGAAATATATCTCATCTCTATATCGAGACACCACGTGCCTGTTTAAGGATAATTTCTTTCTATCCTAGGACCCTGAATGCTGTGTTTGTTATTTCAGAGCATGCATTCATGTTATTAATTCCCTTAAATCAAATTTCACAATGGTAGCAAACCCTGAGTTTTCCCTACTTTGTGTGGAATGACCGTCCTTAAGGATTTAAAAATCTCAGCAATTTTTCTGTAGGTTCTAAAAAATGATCTTTTATGGGAACTGGAATATACAATTTGTAACTACATTGCAAGCAGGTCAGTTTACTTTAAATATTTATTATGGGGTCTTGTCATCACTTTTTTTTTTTACTTTGAACCACAAAAAGATCATTCCTCGAGTCGCACGCTTCGTATTCCAATTCACTTATTTGTCACTACCAAGACAACTCTAATTTAGCAACTCCCAGACCACTGAGTCTCCCACCTTGGTTGTTTTGTTAATTCTGAAAGACCCTTAAAAAAGGGGTTGAGTTATGTCAAAACAACATCTGAGGAAGGAAGTTGTCCAGAGATCCCCAAAGGTCGGTGGCCAAGGACCCTTGAGATGCCAGGGCACTGAGGAGGCTGCATGAGCCACCTCAAAGCTCTTCATTAATGTGTTTTTAGTGCTTTTGAAACGTTTCAGCCTCACATCTCACATCCAGCCAGATTCTAACACGGGCAGCAGGAGCTGCCCCACGTTTGCTCACCAGCATCCTGCAGAGAGCCACAAGCAAACCCTCCTCTGGCCAAGTAAATCAATATATGACAAGCACCACTTTTCCTGAGCTCCTTTTGGGGGCCATGGAAACAGAAATCTGGTTCTAACCCAGGGCTGATAATAGTGGATTAAACCTTTCTTTCAGGGAGGATACAGGGAAAAATCACATTTCCTTCAAGGGCAGCAAAGTTTGGCCAAAGCTGAGAGTGACTGAGAATCACACGTAGCACTGAGTGTCCCTGGCTTTCTATTGGAGCAAATGCATTTCATGTTCAGCTTTGAAAAATCAGTGTATTTTACATTTTTCTGCCTTTCCCTATTAGAAGAGGGGTTGATCTTTCTCTTTAGAACTGATAGCATCACTGCCTTCAAATTCAGCTCTTGGAGCAGCTGAGGAAACACTGTGAAAATCAGCAAAAGTTCTTAGGTTCAGGGAAGAGGAATTAGCTTTGAAAATAGAGTTTTTAAGTCAGCAGCATTTCATCTGATTTTTAAAAAAAAATCTGTTTAAAAAACAACATCTTTCAAATGTTTCTCAGAAATACACATTTTTAGGAAAACGTTCATTCCAAAAGCTGCGCACAAATCACACCAATTAAAAAAAGAAAATTAAAAAACTCCAAGCAAGCAAAAGAAAACAACACCAAACAGACTCAAATTCCGACCAATCCTGATTTCTTCCAGCGCCAATTTTTAGCGATAACAAAGATGCAAGAAGAAAAAATTCTACTTTAGACCACAGAGCTGAGAGAGAAGGCAGCTTCAAGAGTTTCTACAAGTCCTCCTACAAAAAAAAACTTCTGGATAACTGTTTGGCAGCCACAAAAATATCAAAGTTGATCAGCTTGAGACACAATTTTTGCATTTTCCTCATCACTCTTACCCAGTTTGGTGGGTGATCTCTCAGTCAGTTCACACCATCCAATTTCTCAAGAGGACTGAGAAAATAATTGCCCTGTTTTTTTTTTTCTCCTCCTTCCTTCTCTGGGATTTGGTTGCTCTTGGTTCCATGGCATCCCCACCAAAGGAAGGGAGTTATTCCCCTGGTTGATTTCCCCATGGCAACCACTCAAAATCCACTTGCATTATCAAAATTCAAGCAAGGTTGTTCACCTAGCCCAAAAGATTCCTTCTTTGTTTTGCTTTCTTTTTTCCCCAGTAGGAAAAAAGTAGAAACATCAGTTTCCATCAGGAAACTGATGTTGCTGGGTCCAGCACAACGATGAATTGCAAACTGCTCCACGAGCAGAGTTTTTTATCATTAATATCTTGTGTGCAACAATACCCAGGGAGTCAGTGACCTTGGGTCTGCCTTCATTGGTGTTTTTGTGATGTCAGAATATTTTCATTAAGGTAATCGTCATTTCTTCTGAAGATTGTACACAATTGACCAGGTAGAGACTTAAAAGTAGCCTCCTAAAGGCCCCAAAAGGCAAAGGAATTCATTAATACAGTAAATTTGTGTGTCCCCCTAAGCATGCTGGGATTCAGAGCGCCTTCCCCAGTAGTTTTCTCCCTGCGGATTAGGTGAGAAATTTCAACATCCAGATGCTCCAAAGAGACATGCAAACAAGGAGTATCCTCAGAAATTCCCTGCATTCCTGTGCTCTGTCCCCTGGTGATGGAACAGCTCCCAAAAACATCCTTGTTTGCGTTTCACTCCCACACCACCTTTTTTTGTCATAAGTGGTTTTCAGGGAAGTCTGAAATTCAGGCAGAATAAATTGGATTTTCCTCTCTTCTCATCACGGGCTAGCTGAAAGGGAATTGAAATAATTTTATTGAGAGGATGAATGCTTTTGACACCAAGAATGCTGTAATGTTGGCATTTTTTTCTCCCCATTCCAAAAAGAAATAGAAAAAAGAAAAAAAAATATAGAAGTTGTCCTATCTTACAAGTTTAGAAAATGTTTTGGGTGAGGTCGATGCATGTGTAATAAATATAAGACACTGGAATGAGAAGCAATATTAAAAATGGAAGTTTCTTCTCTCCTGACTTCTGGGAAAATCAATAAGATGTGCTTTGCTCATGGTGCTAACAAAGAAACCTGCTGAGATTTTACTCCAGAAATGGGATTTATTGTAATGATTTCTGAAAAAGTTGTGGCTTTCAATGAACAAGAAAAGCAACCCATCAGAACACCTTCTAATAAACAAGAGCTTTCTTTAAGGTTATTTTGATTTTCTAGAGTCTCAAGCTTTTACTTAAAGACATCTGACATCCAAACCCCACTGAATAATGTGCCTGTTGCACATAATATTTAATATGTGCAACATATTTATTTCACATAAATATTCAAAGTGTTTTAGAGACTGTTGTGGCCCAGACCTTCCCATTACTTCCATGTAAAACCCTCTCTGCTCTTATCACATCTTCCTGATGACCCTTCTTGATAAAATAACAACTCTAAGTCATATCACTTGTAACTCCATTTTATCAAAGAATTCCTGGAAAACTCCCCATTAAACAATTCATCCCGAAAATCTGTGACCAGGTTTTTGTTCTGCTCTAGCCTCAGATTTTGTCATTGCTGGTTTAATGGCTCAGAACATCTCCATTCGTAATGGATCAGGTTTCTTCTGGTCCCTTTCTCCCACAAGATTTAAAAAGGAAATACAGCCCTGTGTTTGAAGCAGTCGTACAGGCACAGTCACAAAATTCATCCACGGTATTCAGAAGGTCAGGGTGACATTGAATAGCACAAAAGAGGTGTAAAACAACAAAACCACTAAAATTAGCATATAAGAACTGTTTGTCTTCAGGAGAAAGAAAGAGTTGCTAAACATTTCTCCTGCAATATAGCCAAAAAGACATAAAAATGTGGACTTCTAGGGTTCTCCAAGTCCACCTCAGTTTATTTTCTCCAGAGGTGACAGCTTCACAAGCTACTGAGTGTTAGAGGCAGTGACGCACCAGGTGCCATTTTTGGGGTCTGTTGCTTTACCTTTCTGATGCCACTTTTCCACCACCACCTCCTTCCTGCACAGAAGTGATCCTGGTCTTCTACCTGGATCGTTTTCACACAACTGATTTTTTTTCCTCTTGGTTCACAAGTTAAATGAACCAACAGTCCAACAGACAAAAGGAGAAATTTTTCTTGCAGTGGGACACGGGTGATTTCTCAGGGGGGTTGCATCTACCTTGTGGGTCTAAATCCCGCTGTGTCCATGCTCATTTTGGAAAACATAATATATCTGTAGAGTCAGAAGGAGCTTGGGCATTTAGAGGTGGCAGAGGAATTATTGTGTGGAAATTGGAGAGTTGTGGGTTGTGCCTGAGTGTGGAACAAAAGTTACAAAAAAGGGGATTTTCTTTTGGGTTCAGGGGTCAGAGAGGTTTTTGTTTTGGTCTAACCAAACAAAGGAACAAAGTGAAAACACGAATTAAGGCAGGGGAAAAGGTTGAAAAAACTGCCATAGCACTAAATAAATATATTCTGGAGGATTGTCTCACTGGGAATTGAGGCAGACCTGACTGTAATTGGAAAGTGCAAAAAATTTTGCATTGCCAGAGAGGCAGCACCAGAAGGAAAGTCTGCAATCAAGATACAAGTGATGGCTTGGCCAGGCACTGAAGAGAACTCTTACCTGAATAATGATGAATCAGCTGACGATTAATTTCATTTTCCAAATCATAACCATAGTCCCTTAAGTGAATTCTCTGCTTTGATAGATAAAAAGTTCGGCCCATCTTAAAGCCAGAATGCTCAGAACTTAAAATCAGTGGTGCCAAAAGGTATTTCTAAAGAGGTTTGATAAAGCTTCATAAAACTTCCTCAAGTCAGGCAGGTAATACCAAAATTTTGTCCTTCTGTTCACAAAAAGGGTTCAGGATACCTTGATTTCTTCAATCTGCAGAGTTATAAACTCAATTCCCCCTTCAATTTCCTGTGAAGAGCCCATCAGAGACAACGCCCTTTCATCCAGGGGAAAGGCTGCTCTTCATGAACCTTCTTTCTTGGCAGATTTTGTATATTTTGATATGATCAATTCTCACAGCATAAGAGAAAAAAAGTATTAGAGGAAAATGCTTATGTAGCTGCATTGATGAAAAGACCAAAATATCTTATAGCATTCAATAATTGGATAAATTGCTAAGGAATATCACCAGCTGTATCAAGCTGATGGATGTTGTTTGAGGCTTCACTGAGCACAAGAGGTTTACTCTCTTCATTCAGGTCAATCTGCAGAATTCTTGGATTAAATTCCAATTTATTTTGAGACTTATCTGCCTGTTTCCTCTTCGTTGTAACCAAAATGAATTTCATAAGCATTTGTAGATAATGACCTGTATCTCTCTGTTGATCATCTCAGTCTTGGGTCTGATAAGGCACTCAAGTGTTATTGATGATATTCTGTGCTGATATTTTATGGCCCTTTGCATTTCACTGTTGCATGTGACAGCATGATTATATATAATTGATAGATTAGTTTCATATTGCACACAAAGAGCTTGATAAGTGGCACAAAACCCAAATTATTTTGGTTTTTCGGGGTGTATTTTTAATCCTTCTCAACGAGGTACTATTTTGAAAGACTTTTTATAATTTTTCTCAATGCCTGTGGCTCATTAAATATATACTTTAATTGATTTATTATGGAAATAATTTTTCAACAAAGCAACCATCAAGCATGGCAAAGCAGATTGAATTGCTCATCCTCTCTCTTCTACTGTAGCATGAAGGAACAAGGCACGAGATATCCATCTCTTATATCCCTGTGTGCAGAAATACAATGACTTCAGGACCCAGACTTTGCTGAGGGAAAAATGTTGACACATTTTTTTTCACTAGATTTATTTAGAGCTGGCATTAAACTTGGGACATTTAAATAAAAGGTTTCATGCCTTCAGTGGGGATCCCAATCATGGCATGCTGCTGAGCAACTCTTAATCCAAAAAATATGTTTAAAGGAGGGAATCAAAGCATTGAAGACAAGCCAAAGACCTCCCAGTGTGACCACAGGTTTGCTGTGTGAATATTTATCGCTGTTTCGTAGTCAGGTAATTGGGAACAGGGATTCTCTGCTGAACTAAACCAAAACTTTCAGCCTGCTTTCATCCCACTTCCAACCTCAGGCACCTGTTTGAGGTGTCAGGAGAATATTTGCCTGAGGCTCCTGCTAAAGCCAATGACAACAGAGAATAAATTGCCAGCTGGAAATACCTGTGTGGCTTTGACAATCCCTGACAATGAAGGGTATCTAAACTCCTAACACCACGTCTTCTACATAGTTAAGTGTCTTATTTTGTTGGGAAGGAATCCAGGCTCTCAGTCGTAAGAAAGAGTGGAAAGAAGGAAATGTCAGTGTCTGATTCATCCAACGTCTCCCCACTGTGCAGATCAATCCTTAATTATACTATCTGCTTGAGAACAATTTCTAGTCTTTGCCTCGGGGCAAGTTTCCTAAAAATAAAAATGTATTTCTTTGAGAGGGATGATGAAAGACAGCAGCCATGATCCTATAGAAGTCATAGATGGTGAGCAGTTTTGATCAATACAATTTGAAAACACAAACATGGCTGGGAATATCTCTGCTATTCTGACAGGGTTTAAGTGTTTTTAATCAAAAGCACGGATTCCACATATTTTGGTACATTTTGCTAATTTTCTTATATTTTCTTTATAAGACTTACGAAAACTTATTTCACAAGTTGTTCTGCAGTCTTCCACACTATAAGAAAGTGCAAGTTCTCCTTACCTCAGGAACAATGTTTGGCAGCAGTTGAATGGGCAGAGTCTATTGAAAAGTGGATTCATTTTAATCAGTCAGAAATTTTTCAGATTTTGGAGAAACCTGAGGCTCCTCTAACATATCTCAGGAACTGAGTGGGCCTTAGCCTAACTCTGTCCTTCATGGGGTGAGCAAGAGACTGAGAGTCCTTTAGATCCCACAACAGGGAATATGGGCTGTGTCCTGATCTTCCCTGCACTGAGGAACTCCACTTAAACCAACACACACAAACAAAAAGGGGATCTGAGGCAGGAAAATCATATTTACACACAGCCTGGAAAGAAAGTCAGCCTAATGCAGCAGCTCATGGAGAGAGAGGAGAAAGAATTGTCTCCTATGACAAAACTGAGTAAGAGAATTAGAGCTACAGAAACAGTTGTAGTTTGTAAAGCAATAGATATCAAGGGGCTGTGCTTGGGATTTTTCCTACTGGACACTATTTCTGCTTGAGAGACCTTTAAATTAGAGATGTATTTGTGATTCTGCTGGGCACTAAGGTCGTTGCTCAGTTGCTGGCTGTCAAAATGTGACAACTTATTTTACACTGATAAATTATTGTCCACCCAGCCACAATCATACACCAATAAAACAGTGTGATTTGCTCGGGTGCATCATTTACACCTTTTCCTCTTCCACTTAGAATTAGTTTGCATTAAAACATATTTTTGCCAGAGACAGGGGATGCAAGTGAAGCTGTGAGCTGGGTTCCTCCACAGTCCCTGGACAATAGCCAGGGGACACTTCAGCAAAACCTCCTGCAGTTGGTGGGATAACTGTCTCCTTGCCTCAGGGAACCTCAGCATTAAAGTTATTAAATAAAACAGCAAGTCTGGCAGTTGGCTATGAGAAGCAATTTATACCATTGTAAATGGATTAGCGAAATGTAATTTCTTTTAACGTTTCCGTTTCAATTATTTCAAATAGATGTGCAGTTATAAATGTTAAGGAATTGTTTAAATGTTCCTCACAACGGGAAAAGTAAATATAGGTTAGAGCTCCGCGCTCCCAAGTGGATTTTCTGCATTTCTCTGTTTCCTTTATTTCAAGGCTTTTCACGTATTGCTGTAAAAGTTGCCCATTTGGAGACCGAGGAGGAAAAAAAAATATATATTTGTGCTCCTGATGAAGCAGGGTATTATACTAATCAGGAGAGTATAGATTTGAAATGTCTTGAGGACCAGAGGAAAGCCTACGGCTGTTCTTATCCTACATTCTCAGCTGGTGTATTTTGACATCAAGAGCCTGGAGCGGTGCATGAGATACCAGGAGAGAGACTCCACCACATCTCTGCGAGTGTGAGAGGCGGGGGGGAGATCCCTCTTGAAAGCACAGCTCTGTGGTTTTCCTCAGAGAAGGGTTAATTAACACACATAGCCAGCAGCTCCCCAACCATCGCCGTCTCTTCCGATGATTTCAGCAATATCTCACCTGATCTCTGCGTTTTTTCCCTTTTCCCCATTTTTTCCCCCCTATTCTTCTTTTTTNTGCTGTTGCAATTAAGCAATAAGGTCTAACAAGAAAGATGACTTCTGGCACGGGATAATGGTGTCCTTGGGGTGCAATCGAGAGCACCAAGGAGAAACCAGAGCTCCTCAATCCCCCACGGGCGCGATTTCCTCGGCATCGGCCGCGCCCGTCGGGAAAGGCAGAGGTACCACAAATCGTTTGCTTTTACGTTTAACTGTTTTACCCTGGTGTTGGCCCCCAGCTGCCACATCGGGTCAGAGCAGGCAGGAAGGCAGGAGGAATGGTTTGCAGCCATCCCCACTCAGCGCCGCGCTACCAGGAGCGGGGAAATTTCCACCAGGGATTCGGCCGGGTGCGCAAAGCTCCCGCCTTTCAAATCCTCTCTCCGCGGAGAGCTGGATCCGAGTCGCTGTGGACTCTAAGAGAAGGGGGTGGTGAGGGGCAAAAGTAGGGCAGCAAGGAATAAGGGACGAGGCAATCTCAGTTGAAAGCGGCCGTGGAGGAGCCTGAGGGCTGAGATGGCAGTCATCATCGATTCCAGGGAAGGGAGATGTCAAGGACGGGGAATGTCAAGCAGGAACAACAATGAGGGTGCCTAGCAGTGCCAAGTCTTCCAAAAAACAGCACAAAACGAAGCTGCTGGGCTGCTGTGATTGGTCTGTTTGCTGCTTGAGATCACAAGAAAAATGTAAAAAAAAAAAAATATGATACATTTACAGTGTACGTCTGTCCTCTCCCTCCTGCCCACACAAAACTAATTAAAAATATTCTCTCCCTCTCTTCCTCTCACATCCCCACCCCCACTGGCATCATCTTGAAATAGTCTTTGCAAACAAAGTTAGATACAGGCAAATGCTCTACATGGAACCAATCTTGTCAATATATAGATAAGCAGCAGCAACACGCTGGCCCTGAACAAAATAATCAAATGCTAAAGGAAGAGCTACAAGAAACACAAACACACTCCAGGTTTCTGCAGTCTGCAACACTCTGTGTGTGTGTGTATTCCTGAAGCATCAACACCTGCCTTTGCAGGTGATAAGAGTTTTATGGCACAAAATGTATTTATCCAGTGGGTTTTTTTACACATCATTTGCAGCAGCTTCTCAAATAGGTGACAGAATGAATTATGTTTCTGCTGATGCAGCACCAAACGTGCTGGTACTTTCAGGTGTGCACACACACAGGTTTACACACAAACACACGCAGAGAACAGCTGGAAAGCCAGCTCACCACAATATCTGGTGGGTTGGACCACTGAGCCTGTTGCTGAACCATCAGATAAATGCCAGCACCTCAGGGAAACAGCAAACAATGTTTTTGAGATGCTGGATGGATAGAAAACGTTTTCAGTTGTTTCAAAATTTGATTTTGCTTCATATTGAACGATTTTTAAATTATCCATAAGAGAGAAATAAGTGTCAGCACTTGGGTCATTGACCTGTACTGGAATCATATAAGCTCTGAAAATCCCTGACCAGAGAGGAAATGATGGATCTGGGACTGCAGAAAATGGTGATTTTTCCAGGCATGTTTATAAAGGAAAATCAAAATCCCCCTACATGCATATTATAGGGTTATGGAGCACTGCAGGAAACCAATAGAACTTCAAATTATGTTTTAATTTTCTACACTGTCTCTGAAACCAAAATACCTTTGTTTGACTCCAGTTTCAGTGAAGAAACCTTCCAGTAGATTACTCCCAACTCAGCTGAGGCATTTTGTGACCCTTTCCACCCAGAGGTGATCCTTGACATACAGAATATTCCTTAGCAGAAATGGTATAATCAGTTTAGATATTCCTGATGCACAAGTCTATTATTGCCTTCAACTTTCAACATGTCAAAATACAAGATACTTGCAAGGGAGGAAAATGCACTTTTTTTTTTTTTTTTTTTTTTTTGTAGAAAAGCTCACTTTCAACCTTCCTAAAAGCAGTGATTCTGTTTCACAATAAATATGGCATGATACTCACCCAAAACTTGCAGTTACCCGGGACCTCTGTGACATTACTCATTACTGTGACATTACTTCTGGCACAGTAGGGAATTTCACTGCAATAAACTGCAGCCAAGGAAGGACCCTCCTTTCTGCTGCTCCACTGTGCATTTGATTTTCTGCATATTTAGGAACAGGAAGATAATTTCTGTCTGAATAAATTAGTTTTCCTGGTAAGGTATTTTCCACATACACCAAGAAATATTATCCCCATTGCCCACGGTCTTACAGTTCAAAGGGGAAAAAAAAAAAATGAAGCTGGAAAAGTAGAACACAGGGGAACACTTGGTCACGTTGTCTCTTTCAAGCAGTGACCCTTTCTGTAGCTATTACCAGAGATTATTTTGAGCACTCCTTGGCTGGAATAGGACAGCCTTAATAAGCAGAGAGTCGTATTCCTCAAAGGCTTTTGGCCTCCTGTGTCGGAGCTGGAGTCTGTCTGTCAAACTCCCACGCCAGATTAGAGGTTAAAACCTCGTCAGCCCACGCTGAGGGAGGCCAACAGAGAGGAGGAAGGTTCCTGGAGCTTCTTCTTTTCTTACAGAGGAGGAGGAGGTGGCTTTGGGAAAGGCACTGTGGATAAGGACAAAGGCAGGCAGAAGCTGGGTTATCACCTTTTGATAAGAGCTCCGGCAGCTGTTTGGAGCACATCCTCACGGAAGCGAGGAGATGCAGAGCCAAGGGGCACAGCCCCCTGCCAGGGGCAGGGACACCTTCCACCATCCCAGGCTGCACAGAGCTTCAGCCTGGCCTTGGACACTTCACAGGGATGCAGCAGCCACAGCCTCTGTGGGCAACCTCTGCCAGGGCTTAACCACCCTCACAGTAAAGAATTGTTTCCCAATATCTGCTCTAAACCCACCCTTTTTCTACTTAAAGCCATTACTTCTTCTCCTATCAACACATGACCTTATAAACAATCCCTCTCCAGCTCTTTTGCAGCCCATTTTAGGCACTGGAAGCTTCTCCAAGGTCTCTCTGGAGCCCTCTCTTCTCCAGGCTGAACAACCCCAACTCTCTCAGCCTGGCTTCATAGGAAAGGTGCTCCAGCTCTGTGATCACCTTCATGCAGGTCCACAGCTGTCCCGTGTTGGAATTCTGGAAACTGAAAATTTGGTTTTAGTATATAGTAATACATGTGAGTCGAGATGGAGGATTTTGGGCATTGTCTGAGTCCTTCTTCTTCACCTTCTTCTTCACCTTCTTCTTCCTTCTTCTTCATGGGTTTGGGTGGTTTTTGTAATTATGTGAAAAAGGTCCTCACTGTGGGCCTTGGGTGGTCATTATTGGGTCAGAAATATAAATAATATAGGTGTCACCTCGTTATTGGGCAATTATCACTTAAATAACCTTGGAAAGAGTCAGAGGTACTCCATTTTACCTCTTTTCTCTCACTTGCTAGTTAGATCTCACGGCTCCTAAGTCTATAAATAGATAAGAAATAATAAACATCCAAGTCCAAACTTGAAACCTACATTTCCTGTGTGTTAATCCCGGCCTTGGCAAGGAAAAAAGGAAGCAAGAACTTTCACAGGTGGCACCAGGGCTGAAGGCAGCTCCCCAGGTGGATTTCCATGAAAGCAGAGAGGCAGGATTCCCCTCCCTGACTGTCCACACTGCTGTCCAGTTTGACTTTCTGGGCCGTGAGTGCACATTACCTCCTCTTCTGAGAAACAAATTCTCTTTACAGAAGCAAAAATTTCATCTGTAAAATATATCTTGGGCTTTTGGTGACGGAGCAGGCTTTTCCTCTTGTTTTCCTCCCCCACATTATTTCTATAGGTGTTTGCAGAGCCCTCTTGCCTCCTTCCATCTCGCTGCTGACGTGGGGCTTTGACAGATCTTGCCCCCTGTGTCCTGGTTCAGCAGAGCCTTGTGCACCTTCACATCTCCCCCTCTGCACAAAGAGTTTTGATTCTGGCAGCATCAGGTCCCTGATTCCCAGTGGGTTCTATTAATGTCTCATCCGAGCTCTGGCTCACAATCTGCATAGATGTTCACATTGCCCTGCTAAAATGGAGCAAAGAAAAAGCTCTGAGGGGCTGCCTTGTCTCGAGGCTGTTTGTCTTTTCTGTACAGCTGCAGGCAGGCATCTGTAAAGTTCCAATATTTGCTCTGAATGAGATGTCTCTCAGCTAGAACTCCACGTAGCACTGCTGGTGCAGACAGGATGTACCCTGTAAATAAGAAAAGAAATCCCCTTGGGACACTGGTGCTGCTGGTAACAGAGGGGTTAATTGCCCTTCCTTGGCCTGGTTTTAGGTTACCAGCTTTTCATCTTTGTTATTATCAATATATATTCCTATCTTATGAGTTAAACAGCCACCATAAAGTTACTTGGACATAGAGCAGTTGCTATCAGATATACTGGATGTCTCTTTTAACTATTATGTGATTATGAGGGATTAAGAAAGCACAGCCACAGACAGAAATTACCTTGTATCCTAGGAAAACACAACTTTAAACCAACGTTGAAGCTAACCCAGTTGTTTGTCCCTATCCCAAAACAGGGACATTAATAAGTTAATATTATGTTCTTTCTAATAGGTGATAGTTTGATTTGATCTCCATAGACATAGAAAAGCTGCAATTTTTGTAGTGATTCCATTCCTGGGTGCCATCAGAACACTGTGCCCATGTCACGCACGCCAATGTGAACATTTCTGGTGATTACATTAATTTGCTGTTTCTCACCTTCCCCAGCAGGACCAGGCACCGTTTCAGCACTTGGCCTTGCTAGACCTGCTTGGCTCCCAGTCCCCTTTTAGCCCCAGACAGCTCTAGTGTCACTTTTTTAAAACATAAATCAGGGAATAGCACCAGCCTCTGCAAGTACCACTGAAATATTGTGAGATGCTTCCTGGGAGAGCAATATTTAAGAGAGATTTCTATTTTTGCCTTTAAGTCCAAATCTGCAAGTCTGAGAGCTGTACAATCAAACCAACAGGAAACCTCTTGCACTGCAACCGACAGAAAAATCTTGTCTTTATCACAAAAACACAGAGGAAATTAGAGGAACTACTACACAGCTAAATAGAAAGGGCAACAGCTTTCAGCTCTAAACTCAAGTGTGGTCAGACAGAACTATACAGAGCTGAAAAATGTCTCTTTTCTGCTAATAAATTCCTGAGCAAAATAGATTTAATCCCCCACTAGCTAAAAGTAAGTGAAACTTGCTCTGTTGGTTAGGTTTCCAAAGCCTCTTTTCTCATGTAGTATTGGATTGGGAAGAAGGATTTTAGCCACTCAATTGCACAATGAGATTATTTTCAGGTTTTTTATGTGCATCATAATAGCTACATTTACCATTCTATTATCATTAGTGCTCGAGGACATCTTTCATTTATCTACTTAGAGGTTTTTTTACATAGAACTCCCAGAGGTAAAACTCATCATCTTGCTGAGTTTGAAAGTTTTCTTTTCCAGCATTTTATTCTTCCATCTCAAGGGCCTGACATTTTTTTAAACTCTTGGCATTCTCTTCAGTAACGAGGTTGAAATTTGAATATGCTACATCAATTTGGCTTCAGTTTGATGCCTCACTCAGGCTCACAGCCTGGCTGAGGAGAGAGAAAAAAAAATGAATATGAATGCCAACCATCTATTGGGATAACTCAGTAAAAATCAGCAGGTCTCAGGCTGTAACTGAGAAGGAGCACTACCTCATAAGTGAGAACGAATCTCTTTTGCATGAAATTATAGAAATATAAGTTGCCAGTGATATAACAAAGTTATATAAATTTAGCACCAGTCCAAGAGGAATTTAGAGTAATCTGGTGGCAAGGCAGGAACTCACTGCAGTTTTAAGGACGTGGAACGATTCCATGGATTGATTTAATAGCTAAAGAAATATTTGGTCCTAAGAGGAAAAGAAAACCATACAAACCTAAGGTTAATGCAGACTGGTCCCAGTAGATGTCTTTTATTCCTTGATGCTGTCTCTGAGGCTTCAAAGGTTCCTGTGTTTCTATGCAAATGAGCTGCTTACAAAATCCAACTCTTTCAAGTGTGTTCTAAGTGCTGCTGTCTATGTCGTTTTACAGTAAACACATTTTTGTTGCACAGCAATATGTTTCTCTTAGAAGATGGGTAAATATGCAAAATGTTTCTGTAACTATTTGTCAGATAGTCAAACAGATTTTTTGTCTATCCTCGGGCCCCTTTTATGTTCACTCTCTGTGAACATATGCGACAAGAGCTCTCCCAACACAAACACTTGAAGGAATCAAATTGCAGCCTCTTTTTCTACCAACATTTGCACAAAGAAAAAAAAAAAAAAAAAAGAGGAGGAAAAAAAAATAGAAAAAGAGAAGAAGAGTCTATTTTATCACGCAGTAGAGTAGAAACACCCTGTGAATTGCAATCAGCTCTTACAATTCCTGATTTTGCAGGAACTTTTAAAGTTGGGGTGGATCCTTCTGCTGGTGCCATTTGATATATAATGATTTCAGGAAGTGAAGTGGGAAATGGAAGCCAAAGTCCTTGTTAATATGCCAATAACCAGATGTCAACGAGACCATCTCCCAGATTCCTTGCAGTCACTCCTGATGTAATGTGTGACAAATGAGCAGTTGCTCAAACCATAGCCCAGGCAAAGCAAAAATGCTGCTGAGACAACACAGACAGGCTGAAAGACTTCCCTCTTCTGCTATTGAGGGCATTTGTTCAGGGACTGGTTCTTTTGCAGCTTCTGCCCTGCTAAAAGTCAGATTCCCCAGTTTCTTGAGCCAGTGACTATCCACAGGCTGTTGTGGGCACACCCAGCTCACCAGGCTTTTTTCAGCCACAGATGGCCTGGGGGAAGTTGGTATTTATGGAAAAAATTCTTCCTCATGAGGGTGATGAGGCACTGGAATGGGTTGCCCAGAGAAGGTGTGGCTGCCCCTGGATCCCTGGAAGTGTCCAAGGCAAGGTTGGATGGGGCTTGGAGCAACCTGGGATAGTGAAAGTTGTCCTTGCCCGTGGCAGGGCAGGGAACGAGGTGAAGTTTAAGTTTCCTTCCAACCCAAATCATTCTGTGATTCTATGATTTTATTGCAAGTCTGGGGTGGAATCTCACCTGGAGGTGAGGTTTTCCTTGGTCCCAGTCTCTCTGCTTTGTGTTTCTTCAGGCCTTGTCCTTGTCGTGTCTCCGTGTGCAGGGGTTTCCGCCCACCCGCTGCCCAGAATGCAGAGTGGGTATGAGGTCATTGGAAAAACACACATCAAGAGCTGGGAAATTGCCATGGAACAGGCTCCTGTGATGTCACTGGGACAAAAGCTTTTGCTGAATATGAAATTTTGCCTTTCTTCACTTAATAAAAAAATGACCTTGTAAGCAAACAACCAGATCTAAACCTCATATGCCTGTAACAAAATGCATCTCATGTGCCATTGTCCTGTATACATGAGGGTTAGTATGGATTTTTTATTATTTTGGGTCTTTGCAACCTCAGATAGAGCCCTCAGATGTCTGAAATCTCCTCTTCTGGGCAAAAAAATACACAATTGCTGTTGTGTATTTTATTAGTCTCTTCAAAATATTCTGGAAGACAGAAAAGATAGTCTTTCATGCTTCCACTTTTCTTTCCGTGCCCAAATTTAAACTTTGGCTGTTTAGGTGGTTGTGTTGTTCCATTTATGCTCTGCTATAATGCACCAAAGATTCAACCATAATTGTCCTTAAAGCACAACTTCAACAGCATCCTTTTCAAGAGCTGTATAAAGAATGCTTTGATTCAAGCTTCTGTGCACCAAAATGAATGAGACCTTTTGTGAGGAGCACTTTCAAATACACCCAGGAAGCCACAAAGGATGTGACTGGCTACAGGCAGGCCTCCAAACCACTGAGAATTGTCAACACAGTCGTTCCACTTTATCTGGGAGAAAGTTTTTCTGTTTGTGAACCGACCATCCAGTCTGCCACTCTTCCTGTGACTCAAAACACGTGCAAGGAAGTGCTATTTCCACACAAGTTCCCAGATTTTGAGATCGGTTTGGTAAACACTGCAGTGATTTTTTTTTTTTCTGTTCTGCAGTCACACAGCCTGTGGAAGCACAAACGGGTTTTGTTTTTAAGAGACCAGCCAACGCTCCCAAATTCTTTTCCTCCAGGAACTCTACCTTTGTGCAAAGCTCCATGACGTAATGTTGCTGGAAGTCTGGCAAGCTCCATACATTATCTTACCAATTTCTTGAGTGATATGGCAGAGGATACAAAATTAGAGCATGAAGACATCTTGCTGTGGACAGAATCTCATTTTTATACCCAGTTCTACTCCAGAACCTGTCATTGTGGAGTTATGAGAGCAGTTATATCACTCCCTGTGTGCCTTTCACCACAGAGACTTGCATGTTTTTGTTGCCTCAGCAAGAGGGGCCCCTCAGACTGCAGCAAATGTGGGGCTTTCAGAGGAAGTGATGCATGTGAATCTCAGCAGGAACAATTTACTACGGAATAGAGGAATTTTTGTAAAAATGAGGGGTAAAATCTGAGAATTTGAGCTCTTGCTGGCAATATAAATAAGAATATTGTTGCAGGTATTTTTAAAGCTATCCAAGAAACTGCCAAGAGTGTTAATGAGGGCAAAGTGATTCCAGTGCAAGGGAAACCAGACAATGATGAGGGCAATTGTTCATCTAAGTTGGAGGAGTCTCCAAGGTGAAGCTGGTCCATGTCCTGCATCAAAACCACTTCCATACAGAAAGAAAAGGGTCATTGTCATTGGAGACTCTGTCCTGAGGAGAACAGAAGGTCCAATCTGCAGACTTCCCCAGTTTTTAAGGAAAGCCTGCTGCCTCCATGGGACCAGGGTTAAAGATTCCTACCCTGCTACAGCCCTCAGATTATTATCCATGGTGATTTTTTTCAATAGGCAGTGATTAAGTTGCAACAAGAAACCTCAAGAAAGACTTCAGGTCCTTGGGACCACTGATTAAAGGATCAGGAGCACAAGCAGTGTCGTCCTCTATCCTTCCAGCTGCAGGGAATGATGAAGGAGAAAACAGGAAGAGTCCAGAGATCCATACCTGGCTCCAAGCCTGGTGTCACTGTCAGAATCTTAATTGTGGGTTGGTCTATGGGACAGACAGGGCACACCTGTCTTAAAAGGGGGAAAGAACCTTCTGTGCAGGAGTTAACAGGGCTCACTGAAAGAGCTTTAAGCTAGATTTGATGGAGGAAGGAGATAAAGCAGGCTCACTGGAGCTAAGCCTGGGGTGGCACATCAGTTTTGGAGGGATGGTGATGGTGAGGTCCTGCTGTCTGTCACGAGTAGGGAGATAGGGGATGGAAATCCATGTGGCAGAAAAGACACAAGGGTTATCCGTGTGTGGGAATGGTCATCGCCACAAAGGGATGGCAGCATCAATAGCTCAGCTGAAATTCATCTACACCAGGGCAATAGGCAGGAGGAGCAGGAAGCCACTGCAGAGCTGGAAAACCAGGATATAGCTGCAATCCTGGAAACATGGGGGGTTGACTTCCACACTTGGAGTGCTGCAGTGGATGGCTGTAGCTCTTCAGAAGGGAAGTGCCAGGAAGGAGAGGTGGTGGGGTGTGTTAGGGAGAGTTTTGACTCCCTAAATGGTGGCAATGACAGGGTCAAGTGCTTATGGGAAAGATTTGGGGAAAGGTCAAATCAGATGTGGTGGGATTCTGCTACAGAGCACCCGGCCAGGGTGAGGAAATCAATAAAATATTCTGTGGCCAGCTGGGAGAAGTCACATCATTGCTAGCCCTTGTCCTCTACAAACTTCAGCTTATCAGATGTCTGCTGGAAATACAACACAGTGGAGAGGAAACAGCCCAGGAGGTTCCTGGAGTGTGTGGGAGGTAATTCCTGACACAGCTGGGGAGGGAAGCAGCCAGGGGAGGTGCCCTGCTGGACCTGTTTGTGAACCAGAGATGGACTGGTGGGGGAAGTGATGGTTGGAGGCTATTTGGGACACACAGATAATCAAATTATAGAGTTTTTTTCAATTCTTGGAGAAGTAAGGAAGGGGATCAGCACAACATCTACCTTGACCTTCCAGGTGGCAGACTTCAGATTTTTTAGGAGCCTGGTTGACAGGAGAGGCTGTGCTGAAGGGCAAAGAAGTCCAGGAAGGCTGGGGATTCTTCAAGGAGGAAATCTTCAAGGCACAATAGGAGGTTGTTCCTTTGTGATCAAAGATGAACTGGTGGGAAAGAGATTTGTGGGTTTGGCGCTTTCCTGCCAGAGGTAACATCATAAACCAACAATCACATGACAAAATGCAAGGACATCTAAAAGAGGGGCTGTTGCAATTTAGTCCAAAGGACAGAGAGAAGATGAATCAATATTTATTACTAAAACACTCCACTGGGAATTTCTGCGCTTCAAAGGATGCAAAAATTTGTCCTTGAGGAGTGAAAAAAACCTGCTTTTCTAGAACAGTGGCCTGACTGGAATCCAAATCCTAGTTCTAAAAATTCAGGAATATCCAAAATCAATACCCTTAGCATGCTCTCAGAGATTTCTGGGCAGAATTCTCATTCCATGTATTAACTGAGAAGACTATGAGAAAAGCAAAAGAGAAAAGAGGTTACTCCAAAGCAGCATCCAGTTCTCTGGAAAACAATAATAGGGCTGGATTATGGGATTTACATTTGATATCTGAGACAATTTTTCCCTAGAAATTAATTTAATTGTCTGTTTTACACAAGCAATACACATGGAGTGTGTGGCAACCATAAGAAGACATGGTTTGCATTTTGGTTTTTTTAGGCTGAATTTCATCATAACCTAATTTTACTAAGTTGCATTATCCACTGGTCTTATTATTGCTGGAGTCATAATGACAACGAAGTCATAATTCTTGCAGAATCCTTGTCTGACAATAATCTTCAGCGTATTCATCCAAGAGTACTCTGTATTAGGTCATATTTTTGAGTTTATTGTCTTGGGGTTGCCTTTCATTCTAAAGGTCAAAGAATTGTCAGGAAAGTGAAGGTTTTAGCCCTGCTAAAGCCATACTCCTTAGTCATAGTACTGTCACACCACTGTGACATTAACCATAATGCAATTAATTACTAATTTAAACCAGGCTTTGTCCTTCTCTTCCTACAAGTTCAGCTTACCTCATTCCCAACCCATCTTCTGGTGTGCCTTTGCATATCAAGTAACACAAGCAAAAGGAAAAAACCACCTCCCTGCCTTTTATAACAGCTCTCATCTGTGTGCTTGAGGGGCAAAGGAAGGAGAATTTCCTCATAATTCTGAGTCTTGTTCTAAACCTTCATGCTGTGTTGAATAAAAAAGTAGGACCCATTTTTACATTCATTTTAAATGTGCTCTGCATTTCTATTTATGGAAGCCATTCAATGTGTGCAAATACCACACTCCTTTGAATCCTGCTGTATTTCCATTCTTGCTCAATAATTAAAACAGATAGTGATTACCCTAAATAAATAGCAAAAGCTCAGAGTTTGGGGTTTATTTTTCTCTTTTGTGCACCTTAAATTGGTCAGCATTTATTCCATTTTGTCGTGAGGGCTTTGCATTTGACAATGCTTTGGGAGAGCATCTCTAATCTCCAGAACAACACCCGCACTACACCTCACTGCACTTTCTGAAAGCATTTAATTCATATTCATATTAATTAATTTCAACTTTCTCCTTATATGGTACTTAACTGAACTCATTTTTTTTTTACCTTCCATTCTTTTTAACACTAATCCTATAATAAATTGGAGCTCCTGTAGCCATTTTGACAGTCATACAAAACAGAGTTATTGTAACTCAACCCCCCTGAAAATTATTCTTCCTTCTCTGGAATATGCACAGAGATGCTGTATGACCTTGAGCACTCATTGGCAAATGACCTTGAACATTCTTTCTAAATTCTATACTTTGATTTTGTAAGAATATTTCTTAGGAGATTTAACTGTCTTTATTTGACTGTATTGTACTATCCATTCTATTTATTTTTTAATTTTTTTTAAGGATCTTTGATATTAAGTAGAAAACAGTATTGTTTGAGACAATTTGTCTTCACTAAATAAACACATATCATTGAATTATCCCTTTAAGTCTGATTACTAAATTATCTCAATAATGACTCACTCTTGTCTTGCAACTATGGGATAAAAACATCCTTTGAAGTTTTCCTGTGCTCTTAGTATATAGGCTAAATAATGCCACAATGAAATCCTGTTTCTTACTGAAGTCATTCCACGTTACTCATTATTTCTTTTACTAATTCTTAACTAATTACTGCAGTGCCCAAGAGACCTGGTCATAGACTAGGAAGTGCAGCATTGCTTGAATATTGAGCAAAAAGAAGTTTCTTCTTTCAGATAGAAATGGAAATATTGTTAAAACCAGTGACAGGTATATTTCAATAAGATATATACTTTCAGTCACCTTTCTACCTCATGAACTGTCATTCATCTGTATATTTTTGACTTTCTTGGTTTAAATTTTCAGTTATTTATTTCCAATTACTTTAATAAACACTGCTTTATTTTAAAGTCCTGTTTTAATTTTCTTTTTCAGCAACCCTATTTAGTACCCTAAAAGGATAGGAATGGACCATCAGTCTCATGAACACCTTTTATTGATTCCATGTGTTATATTTGTTTATGAATTAGGATGGTGAATGAAAAAAATTCAGTTAATCCCATCCTACTATTGATCTAGATAGTATGACTTGCTTTCTTTCCTTTCTGGAATAATTGAGGTGAAAATTAACTACTGAATAGCACTTGATGGATTATTCTCCTCTCTGTGATTTCCAGTTTTAGACAAATCAGATCCCAGGTGTCTCTAAGGCTACCCTTCCAATGTTTCATAGGATTTCTCTTGCCAGAGGCTCCTCAGCCCCTAAAATACTGTCCCAGGAACCTGAGAAAAGTCTGCAGAGCCCAGTCATCATCATTTTAAAACCTAAATACAAAAATACTGTATTTCTCCCCTTTGTTTTTCCCCCCTCACCATCCTGTTATAGAAAGGAAGAAAAATTAAAGCAAAAAGGCCACAGACTATGAGTCTTGAGAGAGCATTGAGATGCCATCCCTCATGACTTGGTCCCAAATCATTGTATATTTCTGGCAAACACCTGAAGGAAATAGCTTTAATTCTCAGAGCTGGGGAGGAGAAAAGGGAACCTTCAGATAATGGCAAACCATTTTACAAGACATATGCTTAGCTTACAGGGAAAGAGCAGTGGTGACACACAGATTTTAAAAAAAAACAAAACAAAAAAAAACAAAACAGAATTTTGCAAAGCAATACAAATAAGACAAAGATTAAGTTGTTTTAATGACAGAAGCAGGATCAAGAAGGTTAAAAGACTAAATGGGACCAGAGAACATTGAGGTTTTATGCTGGGCCCTGCACCGACAGGAGAGAGAAAATTCCAATACATTTTTTGTTGTTGAACATTTCTTCTGCTTTCATTGATCCTGCGGTGTTTTGCATTTCCCAGACACGTACTACTGCTCGCTTGACACAGCAAGTTGTTGACCATATGCTTAACAGAACGGGGTACTTCTCACAAGAAATCTTGTCTCCTGATAAAACCATTGTTGACAGATTTAAAAGTATGTTGTTTTTTCCTCCAGAGATTGTGTGCACGTAGCTGCACTGAGAGTGTTCTGTGTTTATTGTCTTGCAGTCACGTTCGGATCCAGCCCACTCAGTTTGTTCCGACTGTCACCCGCTGGATTCTGAGAGCCACGACTGCAGATTCTCTCACTGGCATCAAACCAATAAATCTGGCAAACAACATTTGTCATAAGGAGGACCAGCTGAGGTCTGAAAGGCCTCTATTTGAGGTGGAGATTCTGCAAGCAAAATTTAGTTCATAATTCCTCAGACGGCAGGCGAGCGACAGCAGAGACCCCCCCTTGCTCTCTCTGCTGCCTGTATTCCCCTCACAGCATCAGCAGACATGGAAAGTAATTCAAAAAAATATTGTCAGAAAATTTAGTAGCTCATGCTCAGGAGGGAAAGCAGAGATGGGAGGTGTGGGAGAGGATTATGCATCACATGTGAGTAATAACACTTCTTCCAAGTGAAGGGAAAAACAGTTATGTAAGAGAGAGAGAAGGGGAAAACAATCAAACCTGTAGCAAAATCTTCATGTGAAATGTTTTCCATTTTTCTCTCTACTTGAAGATTTAGGAACTGAGAACGGTAATTAGGAAACTGCAGAAGGATTGGGGTCAAAATTCAATAAGAATGTTTTCTTATCAAGCACTGGGGTTGGTCAAAACCTCCGAGAAGCTCACCCCGAGGAAGCTGGTGCAGATTATCAATGATTAAAGTTCGGGGAGTTCATCCAGGTCTCTGAGTCCCAGAATCAGTACAAGGCAGTGATACACAGCAAACAGAGACAAAGTTGCCTTTCCCCAAAAAGATTTTGCTTTGTTTATTGAGGAGATTTACCACAACCATTGCCTTGCGAAGCTGCTGAGCTTATTCCATAATGCATGAATAGAAGCAGGTCTGTCTAACACAAACCCCTAAGGCAGGGAGTAGGGGCTGTTCTTCACGGCCAGATTTTGGGCAAAGAATATTTTGGCCACGTGGACTGACATAACTTCCTCACAGAGCCCTGAAATAGGGGAATGAGAACCCACCACAGCTCCCAGTTCTTCTTGCACAGGTTCTCACCAGCAAAAGCTCCCTGCATAGGCAGAGCTCTGTCCTGGGCCAGAATCCTGTGAGAGGCACAGGTTTTGCCTGTGCAGGAAAGCAGCCAGACAACCTGATGGCATCTGAGCGCTTTGGGTAGACTCTGGAAGGCAAGTCCCCCAGGATTTCACCCGCAGCACAGCTGCAGGCCTACATTTTAAAAGAAAATTTTCAGCACTGTTCTTCGGCAATGCTGATTTCCAGCTCCAATTCCTTCCTCACATTTGCTGCAGCAGCTCTTAGATAACATGCAGGAAACAAAAGGCATGTTGTTGTACCAGGATTTTGAAGAAGTTATTCATTGCTATACTTAAGTTGAGATCTGTGAAGAAACACATGCGGCGTATTTTGAGAATGTGCTATGCCAGGTTACCCTAAGTCACAGTGTGTTTAAACAACCACTTTATTCTGCCATCTGGTACATGATAGGTTTCTGATAAATACGTGCCTGCGCTTTGACTGTGGGATGCTCACAAGAAAAGAGACTGTATTTTTCCAAGATGTTTGTCTAAGCCTCAGACAAACAACTTTGGCAACGTGAAGGAGCTCTCTGTGGGTGCGGCAGCAATCACAGAATCGCAGCCTGGCTTAGGTGGGAAAGGGACCTGAAAGATCACTTAGTTCCAGCCCCTGCCATGGGCAGGGACACCTTCCACTATCCCAGGTTGCTCAGAGTTCCAAACTGGCCCTGGACACTTTCAGGGGTGGGGCAGCCCCAGCTTCTCCAGGCAATCTGAGCTGAGGCCTCAGCACCCTCACAAGAAGTTCTTCCTGATTTCTAATCAAACCCTACTCTCTTGTCAGTCTGAAGCCATTTCCCCTTTTCGTGTCTCTCCAGACCCTTGTAAATAGCCTCTCTTCACCTGGAAGGCCACAATTATGTCACCCTGAAGCTTCTCTTCTCCAGGCTGAACAATCCCAGTGCTCTCAGCCTTTCCTCACAGCAGGGTTGCTCCATTCCTCTCATCAACCTGGTGACCTCTTGTCTCACTTCAGCAGATCAATGTTCTTCCTGTGCTGGGGACACCAGACCTTCTCTTTAATTTTCCTCCCTTTAGCCCTCCCACACACCCCAAAAAGAGTGCCCAGACAGCATGAGGGGAGCTCAAGGTATTGCTGTAAGCCACAGAGGTGAGTGTAGCTCAAACAAATGTAGGCAAATATAGGCTGGATTTATGTATAGCCAAAATCAACATTTGCCTTAGGCAGCTGGCTGCTGAGCACCCCAGGGTCCCTGCAGAATGAGAGGAGAGAAAGAAGGTCCAGCATCTGAGCAACCTCCAAAGTCCTCTGCCACTGTTCTCCTGCCTGGTTTCTCACTGCTCACTCCTGTTTGCCTTTCTGTGCTGCAGGGGAAGGCCTTGCCCCTGCCCTGTCCCCCTCCCTCCTTCTCACACAGCAGCAACAGTTCAGGTGAGGAAAAGCTCCTGAAACCACAGCAGGAGGAGGATGGTACTCAGAAGGAAGAGGGGATTTGGTCAGGGATGCACAGGTAACATGGTCAAAATTAGATTGAACCTGCTTTTGCCCATACCTTTGATAGTTATTCTTTAATTAACCTGAACCACTCATTCACAACACCTGGGGCAGGAGGGAAAAGCTCCTGTACCAGATGGGAAACAGTCACAGATATAGAAGCAGGAGGTTTACTTCCAGAAAATTATAATCTCGGGGATAAGAAGGAGAGGGAAATAGTCCTATAAACACCAACAGCCTTCCAAAATCTGCACATGCCCCCACAAACCCCATCTCTCTTGGGATCACAGAAATTCCTGTCCAAATATCCTTCTTTTATCTGCAAGTTCCTGAAGCTGTGGTCTTATTCCAGCCTACATCATCCAGTTCTCCTCAGGGGTTCATCCTAGCCTTCCTCCACTCTTTACTGCCATCAGAACTGATCGTATTTCCCCCAAGGCTTCCCTCATTCACCTTTGCCGACAACACTGGAAAACGCTGACCTCTCTCCAAGCTTTTTTTGTCTTTCCATAGACTGTGGCAATGTTGCTGCAGTGACGTTGCTCAGTGCAGACTGTAGGGTCTGCCCACAAACCTGGTAAATGCTCAGGGTTTTAAACTGAAAACATGGAGCTGTGAGGTCAGATGAACAATTCCAAACGTTTTTATGGACCACATTTCTGGTGTATTTATGTTGAGCAACTAAGAGCCTTTCTGGCATGGACAGTTTCATGAGACAACACTTCACACAATATTTTATTGACAATAACACCATGTAATGCAGAATGCATCAGATGGCTGGGGTCTGATCCCAAACCTAACACCTTTTGCATTCTCTTTCCTTAAACTTCAGATTCCAAGAATTTGCCTTCTAAGCTTTGCTCTGTGTTTCAGCCTCAGCTCAGTACATGAATCTTCCTGAAAACATAACCTCTTCCTACTTATCACTATTGGGATTGACAAGCATATAAGATGAAGTACAAGAGGAACAACCCGACCCTGTGCTCTCCACATTGTGGGAGTGTTGCCATATCCAGTCATGCCATTCGCAGAATGTTCTGAGTTGGAAGGAACCTACAAGGATCATGGAGTCCAAATCTTAAGTAAATGACCCATACAGGGATTGTTCCCACAGCCTTGGTGTTATCTGCACCATGATTCAACCAACTGAGCATTGTCACATGTCGTCAGACGTGTCACCAGTGTCCTGGTTTGGAAAGGCAGGTGTCTGATAGGGAAGGCAGGAGCCTCCCTCAGAATGGAGAATCTAAACCCCCTCCCTCCAAATTATTATAATTTTGAAATTAAGGGACTTTCAGGCAAAGATTTGGGAATAGGAATAACAGTTCTTTACTAGGAATATTAAAATAAAAATGTAGTAGTACAAAAAAACAAACAAAAAGAAAACACTGACAGAGTCAGAATACAACCTGACACCCTGTTGGTCAGGGTGTTGGGAGCAGCCCAGTTAAGTCCTCCTGGAGTGACAGATGTGGTTCTGTTGGGGCAGAGATGATCCTGTAGAAGGGTGTAGTTTTCCTCTGAAGGTCCAGTGGTGTGGAGATGGGTCTGGTCTTCCTCTGGGAATCCAGTGCAAACAGGCTGTGCTGGTGTTCTGAATCTCAGGTTTTATCCAGGTAGGAATGCTGGGCTCCTCCTGCTGGGTGGAGCCTCTCCCAATGGGATGATGTAATTGTATCAGCCATGCAGTGAGCCTTGATGGCCCTTTAACAGCAGATATCCCCTGGAGGGAGGATGGGTCCTGGAAGAGATAAGAACACTGCCCCACCTGGTTTTAACTCCTGATAACAGAATACATACTCATGGTACATCTTGCATTGCAACCTAAGAAAACCAGTCTAGGCCAGTGTCTGACGGGGCTTTAAAGAGAGCTACAGAGTGCAAGAAATAAACACCCTCATGACTAAGATGAAAGTTAATTAGTTCTTAATTTATATCCTGAAGTGCAAGCGTTGAACTCTCATAAAACTGCATCCTTCGAAAAACAAGTGCTTCCATTTTTCATACTCCGCTGTAGCTCTTTTCACTGCTATCAGCACACTGTTTAATAATATCTTGTAGCAGTAGGTTTTTTTCTATGAAAAAGAAAAGCAGTGAGCTTTTTTAATGCTAAGAAAGAGATTCTTCACTGTGAATGTGGTGAGGCACTGGAGCAGAGAAGCTGTGGGTGCTCCATCCCTGGGAATGTTCAAGGCCAGGCTGGATGGAGGATTGAGCATCCTGATCTAGTGGAAGGTGTCCCTACCTATGGCAGGGGGGGTGGAATGACATGATCTTTAAAATCCTTTTAACATAAACCATTCTATGATAAGTTCCATCAGGGTTTTGTGGTTTTTTTCTTTTTGGTTGTTTTTTTGTTGTTGTTGTTTTTTGTTTTGTTTTGTTTTGTTTTGGTTTTGTTTT
>VXBN01013507.1:279046-300245 GCA_013397395.1 Sinosuthora webbiana
TTTGTTTTGTTTTTGTGTTTTTTTTGGTTTTTGTTTTTTTTTTCCTGTGGTTTTTTTGTTTTTTGTTTATTTGTTTGTTTGTTTGTTTTTGTGGAATAATATGAGGAAAAAGAACCTGATAGAAGATTTTGAAGTTGTTACCATGGTCTTCATCAGCCTTTCTCTTACAGACTTGCCATGCTTCTCGTTATACATTTGAGGAACGATCTACTTTCACAAACCTTGTATAATCTACTCTGTCAAGGAACATTTTCACACTGCTAATAATTTTCCATGTCTCTTCTGAGTCATTCCTACTTCTTCCCCCTTGCCTGGGTAGGACAAGCGAAACAGAGCAGTGGTTGGGGTTGGCACATTTCACCCTTTGTCGTTTTTCCCCGAGCGCTGCTGTCTGACCTTGGGAGGGAGTTGTGTTGTTCAGGTTTGCACTTCTGCCGTTTCCTGAAGTAGTTGCAGTTATTTGTGAACACAAAACCTCCGAGTTCCTCTCCCTGGCGGGCTCTGCCTCGCTTTGCTGAAGGGAACATCTTGAACTCTTCACATGCGTTGACTCACTGTGACGGATGAAGTAGGATGTGACATCCCACTTGCAGCTCCCCAGCATAAACAGTGGGAACATAATAAGAGCTCCCATCTGCCTCTTCCCTTTGCTCCCCCAAAACTGAAAGAAAAATGAAGACCAGGAGTCATTCACATCTTCATTCAGAGAACAATTGTATCAGAAAGCAAGGACATCCACATCTTCAAGAAAGAGTCAGTGATGAAGTTATGTCATAATTATTCCAAAGAAAAGTGAAATTCTTACATATACATGGAGAGGATTTGTTCCTGGTATAATTTTATGTCTGCCTGGAAATGTTTTGCCCACAGGTTGGCTTAGGTTCCACATCACATGCTGGTCTCTGACAGTGCAAACTGAAATTTATCTAAAG
The DNA here is from genome assembly GCA_013397395.1 of Sinosuthora webbiana. Classification (NCBI taxonomy): domain Eukaryota; kingdom Metazoa; phylum Chordata; class Aves; order Passeriformes; family Sylviidae; genus Sinosuthora; species Sinosuthora webbiana. The sequence continues at coordinate 279,979 of VXBN01013507.1, forward strand.
GGAAAAGAAGGGATGTGCTATTTCTTACCACAGTGTGGCTTTAGCAGAAATAAAATAATCTTTGGGGATAGAAAGATCCATTTCTTGACCTGATTTTCTCTGTAATTAAGGAACGTGCAACAGTTCGCTGAAAGTCTCAATAGAACTGCAGTGTCTACAAACGTTTTTAAAGGTACCCAACTGCAACAAAATAAACTGTAATTTTTCCATTTCCTGTTGCTACTTCAAGACAGTGAATGCCACCCAGGACTTTAGTTACCAGGAATGGAAAAGTAATTCATGCCCAAAGCAACAGGGAAAAAAAAAATAAGTCTATAAAAACGAACTTGAAAAAATACCATTTTGTGATGATACATAAAAAAGCTTCCAAAACCCAGCTGAGATTTAAGCCGTGTAAGTCCAAAGTACTCTGATTGCTTTGACAGGAAGGCAATGTAAAGCATTATTTAAAATCAAATTCAACCTCTACACAGTTCTACAGGAATTTGACCTGTTCTATTTCATTTTATTACTGCTACTTGATAGGTTGGGGTATTTCTTAGATATGATAACTAGAAACCTTATGTTCTCTCACTTAAATGAAATTATTGAAATAATGTCTTTTTAAAATACTTGTTGAAAAATTTTTTTAATTGTTGAAATAACTTGGTTTGGTAAGTTCCTTTACTAAATAAAATACTAAATTAGATTCCTTTTTTTTTTTCCTAGTGAGAAAATTATCCCCACAGAGCAATTAGATGTGCACTTTGGGGAGTGGCTATGTCTACATAAATCCATCAATGTAGAAACTGAGAAAAACACTTTCGCCTGTAAAAAGCAACATTTTTTTTTTCCATCTTATCACAACAGAGGGTACATTGGAGCAGCTGTGTTTGACCAGATCAAAAGCTCACATGGAATGAAAAGTCTCCCACTGCAAGTGGTGGATGCCCTGGGAAGGACACGGAGCAGTGTCCCCAGTGTCCCAACAAACCACATCTTCAGCCTCAGCTGCATCTGAGCTTCCTTTCATGACAAAAGTATGTCCATGAACTTTTGATCCACTTTTTTTCCTTTCAAGACTGGTTATGGTTTAACCTCCACAGCATCTTGTGGCTCTGAACTCTACAACACAAATAAAACAGTCAATGAAAATATACTTTTTGAGTGTGTGTCTTAATTTATTACCTAATCATCTTGCTGGGTATCACCTAATTTTGGTATGGTAATAAATCCCACAACTTATTCCCTATTCATACTGTTCACAGCACCCATGTTAGCCTTGTTAGTGCTGATTTCATCTCCAAGATAAAAATACAGCATACTTTGTTCTCACCCAGCAGACAAGTTACTCTGTGTCCTTGCCCATCTTTCCTTCCCTTCTCCACACCTTTTTTATTCACTGAGGTTCTTTCTGAGAAACCATGACCAGAATTGTAAAATGTTCAGGATATAAATACACCAAGGAGTTTAGCACAGACACAAGGTTTTCCTTTCCAGTTTGTATTTTTTTTTTATTTTTTCATGATCCAACTTGCGTTTTTGATCCCTACAGACAATGAGATGATGCTTTCAGAGGATTATTCACAACGATTCCCATAAGGACTCTTTAGTACCAGGTAATTTAGAGTCTATTATTCTTCTGCTTAAAATTATTAGATATATTGGGTACAATCCTATCCAGACCACCATTTAGAGTAATAGGCAACCAGTTTCACCAACTTTATTACTATCCTTTCACTTTTTATCTAGTGGATCACTGGACAATAGATACAGTAGTATCTTGGGACAGTATTTTTAGCAATGTCAGGCAGAATCCCTGGCCCAGATACCCAGTGATTACATGACACACACACAGGAAATTCACTTTACTAACACATTGTCATGCAATTTTCTCTAACAGTCTTAATTCTGTTCCTCGTAGAAGTTTCAGCTTAGATTCAAGTAAATTATTGTTAAATAACAGGTTTTCCAGAATAGTTGATGTTGCCTCTTCCCAGATATTTTCTCTCTAGATATTCTTTTCCACCCATCTCAGACCCATTTATCTGTTCATTAGCTACACCACATATGGAAGTTTATAATTTACCTCTGACCTTGCATTTCTTTGTGATAAAGTATAAAATGGCATGCACATGTAACATACACGAGCTTAATCCTTATTTTAATAAACAGCTGCAATAATTTGTGTCAAATGGAAATGTCTCATATAAATAGCCTGTTGTGACAGACTGTTACATAATTCATTAAAAATATATTTGATTATGCATTTAGATATTTGTGGAAACATTTTTTTAATTAATCTTTCAACACACTCATCAAACCCTATAAAATGTTCTTCTGTACACTGAGGTCTTGTTGAGAAGAAATATTTACAACTGCTGAATGGATCCCGTTCAAAAGAGCGATAAATCAAAAAGGTTTTAGGAAAGTGCTTGAGGAGGAAGCAGTAACATTGCTTTTCCAGAAGAAATTCTTTACAGTGAGGGTGGTGAGGCACTGGAACAGGCTGTCCAGAGAAATTGTGGATCCCCCATCCCTGGAAGTGATCAAGGATGGAGCACTGAGTTAACTGGTCTAGTGAGAGGTGTGCCTGCCCATGGCACGGGGTTGGAATTAGGTGATCTCTAATGTGCTTTCCAACCCAAGCCATTCTATTATTCTATTTGTGTAATTTTTCAGGAAAAAATTCTTTCCTGGAAATAGGAAGTGGGTTTGAAGTTATGTTTTTAGCCTTGGTGAAGTGATGCTGGACAGCATCAGGCTCAGGTCAAGTCTAAATACAGTCGAGATTTTCAGGAGGGGGAAAGGGCCTGTTTACTATTTTACCTACCAAAAAGATGTTGAAAAAGTGTGGGTTTTTTCAAGAGAAAAGGATTCTGCATATCAAAATCATGAGTTAGTGATTTCAGAAAAGCTCTTGGCTTGTGAAAAGACAGATTCAAACACTGCAGTTACCAGAGTATTGTGCCTACCACGCCACATCCCTGCCTACAAACGCTGACAGATCCCTTGAGTTTTTGGCTGAACTGCTCAAGAGCAGCTTCCTGCAGACACTTTGCATGGAAAACTGTGCCAGCCAGCAACATAAGACTTGATTCCAGCCCAGGGGCTCCACTTGCAACGTCCAGAGACACCTCAACAGCCAGGGACATCAACTTCCCATGTGTGCGCTGGGACAGCAGCTTTCAGGGCGAGCCCCTCAGGTGAGAGGCTGGCAGGGGTGGCCCTGGTGGGAGGGAGGCAGGGTGGTCAAGAGACACCGTTGCCATGGCAACACTGCCTGGGAAAGACAAAAGAGGAAACCTGAGATGAAAAGGGAATGGCTGAAATAGGGAGGAGGAGAACGGGGCCCACCCGTGACGAGGTGACACACACTCATCACCTCCAGTGACTGAAGCTGCCACTCAACCTGCCAAGCCACGATGTCACTTGCCCATGTGGCCAAGTGCCATGAGCTCCTGGGCTGTCATAGGCTGAAAATGAGTTGAATAAAGGGTGTCCATCATTTGGTGTGGACATAGTGCCCAACACGATTGTTTAAACTGACTCCGAGTCTCAGAATCTGCTTGCCATCCCCCAGCACCAATGTAACTTCCAGTGGAAAAAAATTGTTAAATAATATCTATCTATATCTATATCTATATCTATATCTATATCTATATCTATATCTATATCATCTATATTTATAGCATCTATATCTCTATCTATATCTCTATCTATACCTATATCTATATCCATTGCACCTACGTGAGTCAAACAAGAAGAGTTGCCAACTTGTACCCTCTCTTTCTCATCTAGTTTTATAATAAAACTAGTTGCAGGTTGAGTAAACCTGACTTAACAACTCCATGGCACAACAGCAAATGCCTGGGTTTTATTTGTGAATCAGTCTGGGCAGAAGAATCAGACTGGGAGCGTTAAGAACCCTTAAAATCCCCCTCTTGACTTATAGGAACCCAGAAACAGGGCACTGCAAATTACTTTGGCAAAGCTGAGTCATCTGTGCAGCAACTGAAAACCAACATTAATCTGTTGCCCAGATCAGCTAGTAAAAACCAAAGAATTTATGATAGAAACTGAGCTAAATTACAACAATTGGCAGACCAATGTTCCCCTGTCAAATGACCATATAAAACTACGACAAGCCACACAGGTTGTGTATTTTCTAGGGCAGTTTCCAGTGTAAATGTTCTGCTTATAGCCAGAAGAGAAACCCAATTGCCTTACACAGGAAAAAAGACCCCAATGCAATTAGTTCTCAATTCACCACAGGCTCCTATATCATTATTTTCTACTAAAATCACAAATAAAGGCAACTAAAAAAACACAGAAAAAGGGGAGGGTGAAATATATATATATATATATTCACACAACCATATTTTCTTTCCATGGCTGTTTACCTTCTAAGATTTTTAAAATACATTTTCAAAACATCATTGAAAGAAAATGTGAAATAGCAGCCCCCTTTTGTAGTACAGAGAATTGATACACAGGGAGATTAAATGGATTCCTGAGGATCACTCAGGAAATCTGCACTGGAGCAAAAATCTGCATTTCTCATATTCTTGTTGAGCACCTGAGGAAGAGGTTGGTGTTCCCTCAGGCCCAGGTGCTCTGCAGCATTGCCACAGACATTGGGAAAATAAGGCCAAGGGCTGCAAGCACTGAACCTGCCACAAAGAATGAGCTGGGTTTTTTTTTCCTGCTTTTGTTTTATGTTTGTCCCAGTGCTTGTTCAGAAAGTAAAATAAGTTATTCAGGCCCTGCTTTTTCATAATCTCCAGGGTACTCGGTGTAGGGATAAGCCATTGATTTTTGCTCTCAGTCTGTTACAGTCACATATATGCAGTAAAAGTAATTTCCTCGGGACTAATATCATTTGTCCTCCAGGGTTTTTCCTTATGAAAACTGAATTTTGAACAATCCTTATGTAACCTTTGCTATTAAGGTTACTAGAGATTGAGATCCATTTTTGAGATGAATAAAGCATAACATTTTGCTTCTGCAAACTTTCCTGACAAAGCTCTTTATGTCAGGGAAAGGATGAAGCTTTTACTGTGTGACAAAATTTCCAGTTGAAACTAAGGGATCTGTTAAATTACTTTCCCGACCTGGTTTCTGCACCTATTTGCTCTAAAATCTCTCTTTAATTTTAACTTTCAATCTAAAGTTACTAAAATTCAGGTTTTAAGAGAACATGACTTTTCCCCCTCTTAGAGAAGTATGACATTTTTCATTGCCATATTTATTCTAAATCCCCCCCCCAAAAAAGGCTTTTAAATGTAAATTAGTTTTTCTATTAGAGTTTGATAAAGGAGTATACAGGAATATAATAAGTAAGTTGTATGTCTTTAGGTTACAAAAACTGGGCTAAAAGTTTTTAAATCATTTAAAAAATCCAAGAATCATTTAGGTTTAAAAGATCTCTGAGGATGTTGAGTCCAACCTTTGATTGATCACCACCTCGTCAACCAGACCATGGCACTGAGTGCCACATCCAGTCATTTCTGGAACAAAAATATATATTTGGACAGTGGGCATTTGTCCACTTTAACTAAAATTATATTCAATAAGAAACATTTTTTGGGGGGGTAACTTCTCCCAGAAAATAACTCCATCCTAAGCAAATCACATCACAGTGGTTGCATTCCTCAGGAAAAGTTGGCAGGGTCAGAACACTGTTCTCAAACTTAATAAAGACCCCTCAACCCTGAGCAAAAGGAGAGCAGTTTGAGCCCAAACATGCACAGTCACTCCTGGAGTCTGTCGTATTTTAACAGATCAGAAAGAGAAGTCTGGGGCAGGACATCTGACCTCACTAAATGTTGACTTTCTGGTTGTCACCAGCTCATGGCCACTGGGCAGAAGTTTTGCTCATTTGTAATGACCATTGTACCACGGTCATTACAGTGTGCAACATCCCTGAGATGTGAGCACGAGGCACAAAAATCAGCTGCCTGCCAGCTGCTGAGTGGAGGACCTTCTCCTTTTTTGGTTAAAAGGAAGATATCCTCCAAAATTTTCTCTGTGTTCCTCTTCAAACAGAGATAGAAGAACAGCCTTCTTTTATCTTATTTCAATTCCTATTGATCATGTTTTTCTCTACTTAGAGATAATTAAGTCTTCTTAGAACTAATGCAACCAAAAATATTGTTATTGTTTGAAATGTGACTAAAAAGAAGCCAAAAACTCCCCTCTACCTCCAGAAGCACGAAAATATCCCCGAGCACCTCCACCCACCCACGTCAATTCATGGAGCATCTCATTACTCCCGGAAGGAGAGCTCTGAACATGGTGTTGTTGGTGAGAATTCCCTTGCTGTAGTTCCTGATTAAAGGTGGGATCAATGGTCAGATCTTTGGTCTCAGCCCTGAATCAGGTGTGCCCAGCAGCCAGGTCAGCCTCTGTGGGGTTCATATTTCGTTCAGAGCATCCCATATTCTGTTACATCATCCCATGTTACTGACACATTCTCATGGCACTTCCAAGCACAGAATTCCTTTGGAAAAAAAAAAAAATGGGTTTTATGCCATTTTTTGCCTGTGAGGGATTTAGGACAGACAAAGGCTGTTCAAGGACCCTGCTCTGTGTAATCATTCAACCCCGAGCTTGAGAACCACCTCCCTTCCACCTGCCTGATTCCAGGCCTTATGGAAAACAGGGAGAAACAGGAGACAGCAGGCGTTGCTAGAGCTATTTGTGGGTTCCACTGTGGGAGAAAGAGGATCAGTGTGCGACCAGGAGAAATCCACTGAATAATTTTTATCCCCTTTGTAGGAGAATGAACGTCCTCTCCAAACCGCTGGCATCCAGCAGGACCCGGAACTTCAGAAGAGAAAGTACAGTACATCGTGAAACAGTTCTTTTTCCGTGGGGAGCAAAGCACATTCCCAAATTATATTGGTAACAATAAACCCCTGAAATAATACAGTACATCTCTCTCCAGTGAACGGCGTCGTTCTGTGTTCTTCAGAGCTGGGCGGAATAAAACCGCACAGAACAAAGGTTTCGAGTTTCCCTTTTTTTGATGCTCTCAGACCTGAGCTAAAAAATAATTAATTTCTCCACGTCCACAAAGAATTTTGGCGGTTTTGCCCTCGGTGGAACACAATAATTATCGGTGAAAGAAGAGCCGGTTTTCCTAGAGAAACAAATGTGTGAGAAAACAGGCAGTACACAGGAGAACATCTTCTCCTCTTCATTTCAAATCAGAGTAGGGACAGGAAGCTGATTTATTTTACTTTTTAAAGCAATGTGGATCACAAACCTTAATTCTCCTCCCTGAGGATATGACCATACTCCTGCTATGTGCAGTGGGAATTACAGGCCAAGTCCTGCTGGTTTCCAGCTGGGTTAGAAAGATCTGGGCCTCCCTAGTCTGTGGATTTTCTCTTTTTGGCACACACAGATGATGAATATTTCTCCGCAGTTGTGCTGGTGTGGGTCTGATAATGCAGAACCACCTCAGGCCCTACATCTACCATTATGGATGGTTAAAGGATCCCCTCTCCCTCCAGTGCTGCATGGATGGGTGAACGGATGGAGGGATGGAGGGATGGATGGATGGATGGATGGATGGATGGATGGATGGATGTAGGATGGATGGATGGACGGATGTGGGATGGATGTGGGAGGGATGGATGGATGGATGGATGGATGGATGGATGGATGGGTGGATGGATGGATGAATGGATGGGTGGATGGATGGATGGATGGATGTCGTCCTGGATGCAGGTTGGTAATGCATCATTACAGCTAAAGAAGACTTTCCAGAACTTTCCATTCAAACCTGCCACATTTCAGCAGCTTTCGTTGTTACTGACCTGCAATGACCAACCTACATCTTTCACAGTTTCCATTAAGGGGTTTCAGCTGAAGATTTTTGGACTCTTCCCTGCAAAATACAACAGACCATGCAGAAAAATAACCTCATCATAACCATTTACTTTGTAAATTTCAGGTATTTTATTGAATCTCAATAACCTGAAATGTGATGGGGAGGCAGAAGAAGGCTGACCTGCTCTAAGCCCCAGTGAAGTTCTGTGGGGTTGAGTTTGGCTGAGGGTTAAACACAAGAGAAAAGTGAAAATTCCAATTCACTAATGCAGACTGGCATGTTCCATGTTTTATTTGGGCAACTACATGGATAAAGCTGGGCTGCTCCACCTCTTTACAAGTTCCTAGTGTCATGTAGAATAAATTCTTGCATTGCCAGGGAATAAATACCACTCCAGGGATGGAGGTGCTGAATGGGGTTTCCTCCTAAAATTTCTAGCCCTGCTGCAGAGATACCAGGAATGGGAGCAGAAGAGGAATATTTCTATTTTGTTCTCAAATTTTCACTTTCTGTGGCTTTCCCACTTGTCTGTAGGAAGGGCAGAAAAGGGATTGAGGAAGGGAAATATTATTCAGCAAGGTTATTTTGTTTTCCAGATGCTAAGCTTTGCTCAGCAATACAGAGAGAAAACACCAAGAAAATCAGCCAAGTCACAAAGAATTTCACCCCATTCCAAGGGCTCTGCCTCTTGCATTTGCTGAAGGGCACAGCCTGCCTATGGAAAAAATTAGTATGGGGTCATGTAATTAAAGATTATATCATTCCACATACAGAGGGGAATGTAATTTAAAATACATACCACTACAACTTCACTCCGGCATCCCCTAAGGTTTGGGGCCCTGGCTTCAGAGCCTTACCATTTTTATAATATTTTAGGGATGTGGTTTTACTTATAAATATATGTGTGACTAAATATATTTTTAATAAATATATATATATGCATTCTTATGGTGTGTATATATATATTTATATATATATTTGTGGGCCCTGCCACAGCCCATCAGAAAAATAAAACCTGTAGGAAGCAGTTCTGCTCCTGTGAGAGTCAAACTTCCACCAGTGGTGCCTCCTTGCAAGGGGACCTGCTCCTGTCCTGGATTTGCTGTCAGATATTAGGATTCTCTGTGGAACACATCTCGTGCTTGCTCAGCAAATCCCTTTATTTTTTTCTCTGGGAAGTTGCTCATAGGTGCTCCATCACTCTGACATTTTTCCACCAGGATAATGATGGAGCAAACAAGCACAGTAGCTGACTCAGGAGGAAGGTGTAAGGCTGCAAAGTGGCTGAGCACAGAAGCTACTGTTTCTTTGTTTGTTTATTTATTTTTAAAATCCACGCAAGAGAACAACCTTTTCTTTCCTTTTTTTTTCTTTTCTTTTTTTTTGCATCGTAAGCAACAAATTTTTCCAAGCTTAGAAATTACCTCAACTGCTGACCAAAGGATAGTATCGCACCCAACAAAGGCAAACAGCAGTCACTGAAAGGATGGCAGCGAAGATGGAAGAAAATAAGTATTTTAAAGTTGGGTAAGATGGCTGGAAACTCCCAGTAAGTGAGGGATCATTCTCTGAATGGAATGAGACAAGGAGGAAAGAGCTGTGTGGAATTTGAGAAAGGCTTCTCTACATGCAGAAAACCTCATAACCAAGTCAATATAAAAGCAATACATTTAGAGGGTAGTCTCATAAATGTGAGTACAGATTTTTTTTATTTTTGTACCATAGGTAAACTTGTTAATACATGTCATATTGCAAAGTGACACAGCTTTGTGTCTGTTCATTTTTACCTTCTCACTCTGATACTATCTGTCAAAACTTGAATACAAGTTTGCTGTCCCATTTTAGGAATGGAAGTAAAGCAAGAGTTTTCACCAAGTCACCATATTTCAAATTTTCCCCAGGGTCATATTCTCCCTTCTCTGCCTTGAGCTTGCCAACTTCCAAAACAACTCATTTCTTTTACTTGGCAACTGATATTTCTTTCATCACGTTGATGGTTTTACTTTCTCTTGAACAAAGAGACTGGTGTCATTTATATTATATGACTGCAAATAGTTAATTAGCATCTCATTAAGATCTAGCATGGTTTATGGCATTGTGGTGTACTTTGTTCACATGTACCCTGATCTTGATAATTTTCTTGTAGCTATTTAACTATGTCTTAGTCACTGTCTAAGAAATATAAAAAAAAATACCTTTCAATAACCTGCACCACATCAGTGCAGCTTTAGCAGCTTAGTAGTTCAGAGAAAAGGAAAAGAAAAATAATTCCAGTTCTACTGCTAATATAACTCTACAGGGCAACATTTCCAGAAGCACTTCAGCACTTGAATTCAAGTTGATTTTTGTATAAATAAAGTTCTAAGTGGTCCCCAAAGAGGGAAAAAAATGAACAATTTGAATCCAGATCTTGTCAGATAAATCACTCATTTTGGAGATGGAACAGCAATCCAAGACATTTCTCCAGCAAGCTTAATCACATCTATGTTCCTAAAATCATAGAATGGCCTGCTTTGGAAGGGACCTTAAAGATCACCCAGTTCCAAACCACATTTTCCATTATCCCAGGTTGCTCCAAGCCCCATCCGACCTGACCTTGAACACTTCCAGAGCTGGGGCAGCCACAGCTTCTCTGGGCAACCAGTGCCAGGGCACCCAAAGCAAACTGTGACTCTAAATGTCTGTCTCGGTTTGGGAAGACNTCCCTGCAGCTGACCCTAAACTGGGATCTGACCAGCTCTCAGTGACAGCAGAGGTTACAGGCTTGCATAACTTCCCAGAGACACAGAATAATGGAAATGGGGAGAGACCTCAGAGGTTCCTGCTCCAACCTCCAGCCCCACCAGCCAGGTGATGCTGTTCTACACTACAATGACACAGACTTCGAGATTCAGAAGGCTGAAAATGACTCCTTTATTTTTGGGATGTGTCTCTCTTTTATATTATTTTACACAGATCAATTTGATTGGTGAAATAAAGGCAAACCTCTTCAATCCCATTGGTCAGACCAGAGGGACATCCAGAAGAAGTCCTTCTTAGGAAAAGGAATGGATAACAAAGGTACGGTTACAAAAACATTTCTCTTGTTTAGAGAAAATTTCCTGGGAAAAGAATTTCAGAAAACCAAAACACTTCAGGCATGGAACCAGGGCTACAGTCAGGTCCAGCATCAAGATCAGATCAGGTTGCTCAAGTTCTGGTCCACCTGAATGTCAAATCTTATCTTGCAGGGTAGTCAGGAGTGTTCAAACTAATACATTTCACCCCTGTCCTGAAGTCTGCTGCCTCTGGTGCCAGCTTTCAGCATAAATACTGTGGTGGAAAAGCTCCATTTTGGCACAGAAGGAAACAGCTTTTGCTGGACTTGAAACCTGGGCTGCAGCACTGGCCCTCATTGACTAAAGTGTCACATCAGAAGAGCTTTTTCCAAGGATGTTACCAGAGAGGAAACAATGATTTTAGAAAAAAAAAAAAACAAAAAAACCTCTCTAAGAAGCACCTCAGACTTCCACACACAGTGGTGATTAAAACATACTGGCCAAACTAAGCTCAGCTAAGGTGAAAAAGCAAAGCTCCTGTTGACTGCAATTAATCACCAGAAGACCCTTTCATCCCAATTCTACTCCTGCTGACATAAAAGGCAAAATTCTTGCTGTCCTTGGTGACCCAGCATCAAACCTTTCAAAAGCCACTTGGGTGGAGGGGTGGGGGGAGCCCTGTTCTTTCACATCTCTACATGTATTCTTAATTTCACATTGGAGCAGCCTTTTTATGGCTGAAATAAAAAAATCCCCTGGAAAATAAGTTTTTTTTTCACAGAATTGCTGACAGACTGTTAAGTAGAGTGCCACAAACAGCACTGCTGTAATGATTAGTTGAACAGGCTGATTACACTGGGCTCCTGTGCTCTCAGCAACGGCAAAAAAACTCATTTGATTTTCAATACGCCAACCCCTCTTGAATCAATATTTTGTATTATGTATTCCATTTGAAGTGCCTGTATAGAGACCACGGTAGTATTTTACCTTAATATTTTATTTTTAGAGCCCACACAGCATAATTAGGCCCATTTTGTGTGGGTTTGGCACGCAGTTTTAAGGGTGGGTAGAGTTTACCTGTTTGCTTTGCTGCGAGGCTTTGCAGTCTCTGTGCATGTCGGCACGTGTGAGGATGCACGTCTCTAATTGCAGCTCCTGATCTCAGCTAGCTGACCCGTGATTCTGTGTGCCTTTTTTTCCTCCTGGATGCCCATCCGGAGACACCTTTAAGAGGAATAATTTTCAGGATGTATCGAGCGTTGCCCACAGGGGCCTGGAGGCACAGAGATATTCAAACTCAGCAGTCATTTTTTAAAGGTTAGGTCATATCACAGATCTCTCCTTGTGCATCTCCCAGTGTGGAACAACCAGTCTGCGTGGAAGACAGGCACGAAAAAGCTGAAACCTGCCCAATCTCTTCAGATTTAAATATGCTCGTTTTAATCAGCAGCACCATGGTCCATGCTAGCTGTCTAATGTCATCCAGGTAACACAAAAATAGAAATTACCATGGAAGTGGAGAGTCCTGTGGGTCCTCTTAAACACAGAGTAACTCTGCTTCCTTCTTAAATTACTCATTTCAGCACAGGTAAATGGGCCCTGAGCCAATATGTGAGAGCTTGCCCCAAAAGGAGCCTTGCCACAGGAAAACAAGTCCCTGTTGCACCCTGTCACCTGAACTTTCCATTGCTTGGGCACAAATTATTTCCTTTTGGGCAACCTCATCCATGAGAGGCCTTTGGTGAGCTGGGGATCTTCACTCTGAGGCCAGAGAGAAACTTAAAGGTCTGAGAAGATATTGTGAGACCAGCACTGGAGAATTCTTGGAGCCAAGTGCAAAGTTTGGCTTTTTCAGGAGTAATTCCAGGGTCAGACCCTAATTAAAGCTACCTGTAAGTGAAATAAGGGAGCTGCTAAGGGAGCAGAGGGGGTTTAGCCTGGAGAAAAATGTATCTCAGGGCAGACTTTATTGCTCTCTGTCTGAAAGGAGATTGAAGCCAGGTTGTGGTGGACTTTGCTCCCAGGGAACAATGACAGGACAAAAGGAAATGGCCTCAAGCTGCCCTTGAGTATGAGGTTGAACACCAGGAGGAATTTCTGCATGGAAAGGGTTGTTAGGCATTGGCAGGGGCTGCCCAGGGAGGTCTGGTGCCCATCCCTGGAGGTGTCCAGGGAAGGACTGGAGGTGGCACTCAGTGCTCTGGGCTGGGGACAAGGTGGGGATCAGGCACAGGTTGGGCCTCGATGATCCCAGAGGTCTCTTCCCATCTCAGCGATTCTGGGACCTCAAAGGCTCCCACAGATTCAGAAATTCATGAGATTTACCCAAGTGTAACATACATGAACGTGTCCCACCTGCCCAGACAGGAAGGCAGCCTTCCCATTTGTGGGGTTTTCTGTTTATTTTCCTTTTCAAACCACTGATGATGTTATTTGCACCGTGTAAAGCAGCCAGGGAAGCTGAGTTCACTGCTGTCTTATGGATTTTAGTGAAAGCATTAAGCTCCAGGACAGTGAATAGGTTTTTAAGGAGAAGCCCTTCTGTGGGAGCCACACAGAGGCTCACTAAACATATACGAATTTTTATTTTGAGGAAACAGCATTAAATTTATGAATATCACCCCAGAGTGCAGTATCTAAATACCTTATTTGCAAGAAACTCTTTGGCTGAATAAAACCCTGGCTTCAGTGGGAGTTTTGCCACTGACTTCAATAGGGGAGGATTTTGCTGGGTTTATCTCCTGGGAGGGAGAAAAAAAGGAAAATCCAAGAACATAAGCCAGCTAAATAGTGATTACCTAAAAACACTGAGTGTAAAAAATAATAAAAAAAAACCCCACTTGGCAAAAATCAAAGAAAATTTCTGCATTACCAAAGGGACTGAAAACTGCTAAAGCAAATTCTAGTGCCTGCTCATTTATACAAGGATCAGCTTACAGTTTTCTCAAGGCAGTGATTAAACAAACTGCAGTTTGCCTTAAGTTTACTTGGCTGCTGATAAACAAATGATGGTGTAAGTGAGCATAGAAAAATGCAGAGCAGTGAAAACAATAACAAGGAATCCTTCTCACCAGCAAAGGACAAGATTCAGGATCCCACTCAGGCATATGAACAGAAGCATTCTGACTTCCATGCCTTCACCATGTGCTTGAAACATGCTGAAGTGACGTTTCTGGACAGAAAAGATTTCTTAAATCAGGAAGGAAAGCATTCTGAAAATATGCCTTTCAATAGTAACACCTGGTCTCTGGCTTCTCCCAGATGCCTGTCAAGACAAACTCAGTTCTGGGGTTTTGTGGGAGTTCTTTTATTGCCTTGAGATTTGACTGGAAAGGAAGAAAAGTAGATCTGAATTTGGGCTGAGTAACAATCAGAATGTGCTAAAGGGCCACTGAAATTTCTGATCTGCTACAAAATATGAGGTCACAAGTCAAGCTGGAGCTTTCTGAATAGGGACAAACGGATTGACAGTTTGAAATACAACAGACATGTTTTCTAACATGCACATGCAAACAAACCAGCCTGTTACAGGAGTTCTCCCATTCCTGAGCCACAAAAAAAAAAAAAAACAAAAAACAAAAAACCAGCATGGCAAGAACTTGGAGACACTCCAAGGAAAAGCCATTTTTACAGGTACTTAGCAGGATTAACCAGGAGAACCTGTAAAAAGCAACAAGCAAAAAGATGTGGGATAACCTCTGACTTCTGATGTTACAGACTGAAGAAACACACAGGATCTGAGAGGGACCTTTAGGAATTAATTCAGGATTTTACCCTGTTACAATCATAGCAACCTAAGGGTTTCTATGCTGCTAATTGCCTGTCTTTTGTGGTTTGTCTTTCCCTTATCACCCTGTGTGAGCAACAAAACGTTGTGTCTGTTGGAGCTGGCACCCCTCGAGGTCCTGGTGCATTTAAATGTGTCAACGTCCAGACCATGCAGGACAGCACCTGTTAGTGAGGTGACCACTGCCAGGGCCATCTCCCTGCTCCCTGACATTCACATCTCTGAGTTTTCTCCACACTCCCTTCAGCAAGAAACTTCCTTGGTATGGAAAGAAAATGAAGACTCTTAGATGCCTTTGAGGAAAAAAAAAAAACATAATTTCTCAGGGCTTCAGATAAAACCTTAAGAAACAGCAGCAACCTCGCAGAGAAATCATTTGGTTCTATAGATTATGCACTGGGTAATTCTCCGAAATGTTGGGACAGTAAATCAATAGTAAACTCTGGGAGATATATTCTCAGCTCATTATGTAGTGCTTTAGTTCCTATGTTTGTATTAATTTGAAGGACAGCTACCCAGGTCTAGTCCCATGCAGTGAGTTGAAGATAAGTTGACAAAATGTGCATTTTTCTCGTAGTTACAAATAAAGATTATCCAAAAGCCCTTATAGATGTTCTAAACGAATACGGAACAGCAAAATCTTTCGTAATCTCTCCAGTTCTGTTCTCACATGATTGTCAGAGCTGTAACAGGGAAATAAGATGAACTGGTGTAAATTTATCAATATGGGACTTGTAATTAGAAGCTCGACATGCCCTGACCGTGACACGCCCAGATTTGGGCACAGGAGGGAACAACCAAACTGCCTTGGCTCTGGGAATTGGATCAAAAAGGTTCTCCATAGAAAAACTGCACTGCAGGTTCAAGGCCATGACTCTCTGTGCCTCAATCCCAGAAGTTAAAGGCACCAGCCCCAGTTCTGTCACTGTCCATATAGTGTGGTAAGAGAGTGTTGATGGAAAAGGCACATCCCTTCTCTTCCCATGCACAGGCCCTGCTCTCTCCCTGAAAAGTTTGAAAAATAAGAGGTTTGTACGATTTACGTCAGAGAAAGCACTGTTTATAAAAAGAGGGAAAAAAGCAGCAAGCAAGGAAAAACCTCCATCTTCTCCAAAACACCACCTACCACTCTTGTGGAGAGGAAAAAAAAAAAAAAAAAAGATGAATCCAAAATGAAAGGCAAACCGTGACACAATGCAGCATTTCAGGAATGTTCTGCAGGCTGCCAGGGAAGATGTGTGAGGAGCTGAAATGGGAAGTTAAAAATAACAAGTTGCATGATGAGGCCAGGGTTGCAGAGGATCAGACTATCCTTGCACTGTGTTCTGGAACCACACTTGGCTTAAGCAAAGGCTGATTTGGGGGCTCACCATCCCACAGCTGAGCACAGGGGAGGGTGGAAAGGTGTTCAAGCTGTTCTGTCCTGTGTCATCCAGAGGGTGAGCACACTCAGAATCACAGAACGTTGGAAAACACCTCCAAGGTCACCGAATCCAAGCTGTGCCTGATCCCCACCTTGTCCCCAGCCCAGAGCACTGAGTGTCACCTCCAGACCTTCCTGGGACACCTCCACAGACGGGAACTCCAAATCTCCCTGGGCAGCCCCTGCCAAGGCCTGAGCACCCTTTTGTCACACTTTGGGACAAGAAAGAATGAGGCAGGCAGCAGGAAGGTCAGCAGGAAAGTTCTATCTTTAATTTTCTGACTCCATCTTATATACAAAATCCTCAGAAGGCACAAGATTGGCTAAATAGGTTGCCACTTCTTTGACCTCGTTGGTGAAGACCACCATCAGTCACCTTTCTCCTCCCAGAGGAGAAATATGTAAACAAAAAGATAAATTCTAAAAATATACATTGTTTTCTTGAAGCTGCGTGAGAACAAAATGCAAACTCTGAAAAGCGGGCAAAGTTGGGGCGACACCCTTTCCATGGGGAAATTCCTGCTGCTGGCCAAGCTGAGCCTCCCCTGGCCCAGCCTGAGGCCATTCCCTCTCCTCCTGTCCCTGTTCCCTGGGAGCAGAGCCCGACCCCCCGGCTGTCCCCTCCTGGCAGGGACTTGTGCAGAGCCACAAGGTCCCCCCTGAGCCTCCTTTTCTCCAGGCTCAGCCCCTTTCCCAGCTCTCTCAGCCCCTCCTGGAGCTCCAGCCCCTTCCCCAGCTCCATTCTGGACACACTCCAGGCCCTCCATGTCCTTCTCACCTCACCCATCCCAACCTCCTGCTCAGCCCCTGCAGGGAAAGTTCCTCACTCACCATCCCAAAGGACCAACAAACAGCCCAAAATCCCTCCACCTCACCCAAGAGCTAAACGTGCTTCAGAAGTTGCCTTGCTTTGCTCACGAGGAGCGCACAAACGCTGGGAGCAGAGCACAGGCTCAGCGCCGTGCCTGGAGCGGAGGATATTTGCTCACAAAAATCACATTAACATCCCCGGGACCGGAGCGCTTAATTCCCCACACACGCCGCTTTGAAAACGCAGCCTCGGAGCAGCCCTCAGCCGAGGGTGGGGAAGGGGAGGCTTAGCCCGAGGAACAGCTTAAATTAAAACTTCTCCTAAAGCTTCCCGGCTTTAACACGACTTGCAGGCATTCCCTATCTCCTGCAGCTCGCGGCAACCCGAAGGATCACATGTGCAGAGCCCTTGTCCTCAAACCAGGGAGAAATCCTCCCCTTGCCACACCGGGAGGATGCAGAGAGGGTTCCTGGCGGGATGAGCTGCTGTGTGTTTACCCAGAGGGGTTAGCAGCCCCGAGCCCGCGGAAAACTTTCCAGTTTTTTTCTTTATGCATTTTTAATCAATTCTAAGCTACTTACAAATATGTGCAATTACTTTCTGCACTTCGCTTTGTAATAAGATTTAATGACTGCTCTGTAATCCTCTTGGTGAGCGCTGATAATCAAACACCATGATTTAAATTTTAGATTTAACAGAGCAGTTTTGTACAGAACGAGGAGAAGTATATTTTTAATCTTTTGTCTTTTACTGGAAGTTGGGAATTTTTGAGCTTTCTTATACACGGTCATAAAATAAAAGGCAGGATTGGGGTTTTTAATATCTTTTTCAAACTGGTGCCAGAACATCCCAGACCTTGCTTATTTTTTTGGAATTTTCTTTTTCTATGAAAATGTTTTACCTCTCACAAATTTATGATCCTACTTTCAGCATTCTTGGGCACCTATTAAGGTGGATGAGTTGTAAAATTACGTATACTTACCATACAGAGAGATCCCAGATGTGAAATTACTGTTTCTTCATATTGGCACACCCATGAAAAGACAGGCTTTTCTCATAAAACTCCTTGGCTCTTTTTAAAGTGAATTTAGTACTCGTGGAAAAAATCGGACAACGTGATGGCAGCGACTCAAGCTGTGAATCCACCAAGCCAACAGAGCTTTCTCCTCTCTTTAGAAAATACAGGACCCTTGAAAAAAAGACAAAACAGCTTGAGGGTCACAGACTGAGCAGTGCCTGGGCTGTGGGGTCAGCAGAGACCTCAGAGAAGGAGAAGTGATACTGAAAACAACCATCAAAGCCCTGATGAATGATGGCAGCCTCTGGGGGGGAATTTTAGCCAGCAGCTCCTGGCTCTGCCCCCTCCTTGTCACTCCACTGAAGCAATAATGCAGGACTGAATGCAGCAGAGAATTACACCAGGAAACCAGCTCCTCTGCAATGTGTGCCAAATGAGCTTTATTCCATCAGCCAGGACATTTCCCAGACCCATCTTCAGTGACTGGAGCTGTGATGGAGCAGCAGGAGGACCCACAGCTGGGCAGGTGCTGGTAGTGTCTTGCAGGATCACCTGTTGGTCGTGTCCCAGCAGGATCACCTGGACTGTCACAGGGCTTGGGAAGGTCAGCTCAGGGCTCTGTCCCACCTTTTCTGCAGGGCTCAGCTTGACTCACTGAGCTGAGGTGAGAAATAGAGCTTCATCTTCAGAAATCTGCTTCAAAATGAGTTATTTGTGTTTATTTTTATTTTTTGGGCAGAGAAAGCATATCCCAAATATGGGAAGGCATCACCACCAGCTCTCTAAACCACTCTTATCCTTCTCTATGAAGGAAAAGAATTATCTTGTGCAACAGGAATAATTCAAGTTCACCACCACCTTGTGAACCGCAACCAATGCACCAGAGCTGACTCAGATTTTATCCTGCTGCAGCTGCAGAGAGTTTTCCAGGTTTACATGTAGGAATACCAAATCCCTATGCTCTATCTCTGCCATTACTCCCAGATGGAAAGGCAAAAAACTACTGACTGACTTGTGCTTGACACCTCATCTGAGCCAGGACAAGAGTGCAGGAGGATTCTAAGCAATGGAAAATCTTCAGTGGAAACTTTCTGAACAGTGAAGTTTTAGGAGAAAGCTTAGGGGGATTTAATATTTGAGTGATGGGTGAATGAAACTTCTTAAAAGGTGTGCACCGTTCACAGGTATTTCTGCGTACACCAGAGAGTTTTGAGGGAGGTCTTTAAGAGGAAAAGGATCTGAGAAACCTGTTTTTCTGCAGAATGTGGGTCTGCCTAAAGAAACAATGCAGGGTGTCCTTAACCCCGGCCTTGCAACCAAAATCACGCAGAGAAAGCAAAGGTCTCAAAACCTCACAGTGACACAGGTTACTGCCATTTCAGTTTTGCTGCACTGTGTCACAGACAGGTCTTGCCATGTTCGTGAAAAAACTGAAAGTCATCCCGGTTTTCTGCCAAATCAGGAACAAACACCGTCTTAACCCAAATCTGCTTTAAATAGGAATAAATAAAGAAATAAATGCAACAAATCTGTGTTCACTCAACGGCTTTCTTTAAGCACTTGTGGAGCCAAAGTCACTCGTGGTCCCAGCAGCAAAGTTCCCCAGCTCTGCAGCCACCCGGCATCTTCATCATATCCCAGTCTCTCCCATTCCTTCTCACATTTCCATTCCCACACCCCAACCACCCCCCTAATCTAAGAGAACTCGAAATACAAACCCTAAAAACAAAACAAACAATCAAAAAAAAAACTTACACACACAAAAAACTTAAACCAAAAAAACAATTAACCCCAGTATTATAGAGTGCCAGAAGGAAATTAAAAGTTCATTCCATCTGCTTCCTTATGCCAGTGCTGGATCAGCTCAATCTGTGTAATTCTGATTGGCACCAGTTTGACCTTTTACATCTTGGTGCTCCTTCCCTGCAAAGGTGATGATTTTCCCTTTCCTCAGCCTTCCATTATTTAGCACAAAACGCCTCAGGATCAGAGCTAGTCTCCCATTCCATGTTCACACAGTGAGCAGTAGCCTGGAACAGTCCTGATCTAAACCTCTGGGGGCTGCAGGAATAATAATAACAGGGAATATTTTAACTAAAGCAGTTTGCACTATTTCAATTACTCATGATGGTCATAAAATTAACATTTGCCAATATCAGCAAACCACAATGTTCCTTACTGTGAAAGGCTTTTACATCACCTCATTGCAGGGCTGAATTTTGATTTCCACGCTGTCTTGGTTTGGAAAGACAGGTTTCAGCTAGGGAAGGCAGGAGCCTCCCTCAGAATGGAGAATGTAAACCCCCTCCCTCCAAATTATTATAATTTTGAAATTAAGGGGCTCTCAGGCAAAGATATGGGAATAGGAATA